>JAQGCH010001367.1:0-16019 GCA_034699485.1 Nanhermannia elegantula | reverse complement strand
TCTCTCTGCTCTCTCTCTCTGCTCTCCCTCCTCTCTCTCTCCTCTCTCTCTCTCTTCTCTCTCTCAATCTTCTCTCTTTTTCTCTTCCTTTACTCTATCACTCACTCAGACTTTTCACTTTTGCTGATCATTAAGAAGATATGCCATTGAATCACATTCCGTAAGAAAAGCGGATCGATTTTTAATATAAAAAAACAAGTTTGAACTTAATCTTCCTATTTGTTAGAATTGAAAGCTTTATCAAACTCTCAAAATGTCCAATATTTAAATGCATGTAATTTAAGGCAATTTCATATCAAATTCTTTATAAAATAGTTATTTCAACAAAATATTTAAATTTAAAGTTTAAAATTTCGCATCTAATGAAGATAAATGACAGTGTATTGAAAACTTTTAAAACTTGACAAAATTAGCATTTTTGAACTTTAAAATTTAGTATTAGTTAATATTTTAAATTTAGATTTGCATTCACAAGGTTTCAATCTGATTTAGATTGAGTGCATTCAAAGTTTTGTGTCATTTTGAGCTCAATTTAAAAGTTTTACATTTATAATCAAAATTATTTCAAGAATTATTTGCAGAATTATTACAAAATGATTTATTAGATAAAATACCTGCAGTTGAAAATTATTGTCAACCTTTGAATATTTGGTATAAGCTATTCATTAGCTGTAGTGTAAAGTTCATTGTTTTCCAGGTATACTCCCATTAATGAGATTAATATTCGAGAATAGTGTAAATGTTTTGCAATAATTTCACAGTCAATTCATTATATTTTGCAAATTGCAAAAACTGAAGTCATGTCCGACAATTTGAATTTATTTTGCAATTGAAACATGAATTTCTTAAAGTTAAAAAAGAATTAACCAAAAAGTTGAGATTTTAATATAATTTTTCGTTTAAAATTCCAGTCTAACAGTCTCTGATTTTAGGATAATTTTGAAAGTGTTAAAAATATTTTTCTAAATAATCTGCAATTATTTTTTAACAGATACCATAAATTTTTAAAAATTTGAACTCTTCCGTATCTAAAGTTTATTTTTTATTACTCTCTCTTATCTAACTATTAAATTGAGCCAAATATTGCAGATGTTGCGTAACTTTTACGCTTAAATCCTTTTCCAGGAATGGCCATAAACTTAAGTACAATTACAGTCTTTTATTGAGAAAAAGTTAATTTAAGATCAAATTTATTATTTGAAATAACGAAATAAATTCGATGCTTATAACAAATCTGATAAAACCAGTGAACATATCCATAGGATTTCATAGTTTTATCATCAAATGGTTATTCTCTTCAAGAATTTTAAGAAGTTATTGACGTAATGCTTAAATTTTAAACACATTTGTATCCAATCCTCTCTTCAAAATGAAATCTCAAAACTAATTTAAGGAAATGTACATTTGTTCAAAGAATAATGAATTTGCATAAATTTTTTGATATTTAAGTTTGTAATAGGTTTGTAAGGTTTATGAAAATAATTGCCATTTTTAGAAAGTTAGACAAAAGTTATGTTCATTACATAACTATAAACAAATTGAATTTTAAATATAATTCACTTTTGAAATAAGCTACTAAAAGAAAAAAATATAATAATTTATGGAAGGGTGAGCACAATTAACTTGAAGCTTAAATGTTTAATTTCATATTTCTAGTACAGTAAAACCTGTCAAAGTTGGGCAAACAGTTAAGTCCTTTTAGCAAAATATTAATTGTTTTTTACTTTATATATTTTACAAAAAGGACTTAACTGTTTGCCCAACTTTGACAGGTTTTACTGTATAGAACTGTAGTATAAGTGTGTATTTGAAACTATTGCGAATATTCGTTCATTTGAGAAAACTTACTCATATTTTATAGCCCTACTAGTGTTCAATCTAATAACATATTTTCTGATATGCTTTTATGTCAGTTTCATTAAACCATTGGTTCTCAGACTTTTTTGGTCGCGACTCACCTTCTAAGGTATTTATTTCTAAAATTTCAATTATTCCTAAGAACATAATACTAAACAAAATGATTTTGCGCCCACTTTTGGGTCGCGACCCACCATTTGAGAACATATGCATTAGACGATTATGAAATTTCTAAATTAAAAAGTCTTCTGTTGAGTGAAGTATACATGAGGTATATTTAGATGTTACTAAAAGCTAATCATCAATCATTCAATCATTCAATCAATTAAAAATTTAATAATAAACAATTAATTGTTAACGATTACATTCAGTCAACATCAGGTGATAGACAACATTCGAAATTTTGGGCGTTTGATCATCGAGAGTAAGCCAAAGCATCAGGTCATTAGATCCAAGAATGCTTTTTATCGTTGAAGGGTTTTATTTTAGCAAAGTTTCATTCTTTTATTAAAAAAACATAAATTATTGATACAGTAAAAGCTCGATATAACGAACATCTCGTTATAATGAACCAAACTTGAATCCCGTTCGGCTATTTAGTTAAGCTAAAATCCATTCGATATAACTCACCGCTCGATATAACGGACAAAAATTTTTACCCCATGAGGGTTCGTTATATCGAGCTTTTACTGTATTAAATAAAATTTGGAAATACAATCGCCTGAATTAAATTTTTAGAAAATTTATTAAGTTTTATAGTTATGCTATGGCTGATAGTAATTAGAATTTGCAGAATTAGAAGTTCTGTAAAAGTTGACCACTGATCAGCTAATATTATAGCCAGAGAACGTTATACAACTATAATATAACAAATGAGATTTAAGCAAATTTTTTCAACCACTGACATACTTAATTAACTTTTTTTAATAGTTTAGCACCAATTCTAATGTTAGTATAGATGTAACAGTAGTATAAATGCAAAAAAAGAAATTAGAATAAACTTCATTAATAATTGAATTAAATTATTGAATAATAAAATAATATGGATTAAAGGCTAATATATTGGCCAAAACCTCAGTTCCGAGCCCCCTTCATTTCTGACTTTGAAGCCTAACCCTTCCAAATCTGAAATCTGAATAACACTAAGGGGAGGAGTGGCGCAACGCGCTATGGCTTCAACTCCGGATCGAAGGGTCTGAGTTCGAACCCCAGGCGTGACTATTTTCTCTGCTATATGTTGGTCACACATTCAGTGTTTTTTAAACACCCCTATGGACCTACGCGTTTGCCCACGCCGACACAGGTTCCACCTGTAAAAATCTTACTGGTTTAACATGGGCTTCGGTGAGATCTCCTCTCATTAGGGAGTTGGCTGAAGAAGACGTTTTTCCACTCAAATTTTAAAGTTAGAATATATTTTTTCTTTTCAAAAATGAAATGTTCAAATCATATTAAATGAAATTTGAATCTTATATTAAATCTACAGGGTGACCAGTAAAGGACTGATCAATAAAGATTATCTATAACTTTTTAACTAATCAATTTTGAGTGATGAGACTTAGCGATATATAACTACTATAATGACAGTTTTTTTCATATTATTCAATTTTTGTTTGAATAAATATTGGCTGTACTACAAAGGATTTCATTTGAGTGTTCATAATTTAATGTTAGCTTTAGCGCAAAGACGATTGCACTTAAACCTGAGTCAAACTCAACTTTGCTCACATGTGTAAGCATTAGGTTTTAAAGTAACACAGCTTCGCACTAAAGTCAAAACAAAATTGTCATTTATTTTCTTAATTTTAACACGAATTTAACAAAATTTCTCTGCAGCATCGCTAATATTTAATCAAACAAAAGTCGAATAATATGAGAAAAAACTGTCATTATAGTAGTTATATATCGCTAAGTCTCATCACCCAAAATTGATTAGTTAAAAAGTTATAGATAATCTTTATTGATCAGTCCTTTACTGGTCACCCGGTATATTACTGAATACCTGAAGGTTGCCTAACCTAACCTAACCTAATTGTTCAGGCTCATCATCATGTTGTTTCCTGGTTCTGGTTGTTTTTTAGTCCACAAACTCCAACTTTTTAACTTGAATACCACCCATCCGAACCCGCAACCCGAGGTTGGTCTTGATTATGGATAATAAGATTTCACTATTTTCTTTGATGTATTCAATTTATTTTATGATATTTTAAAATTTTTTTGTCTCAAGTTTCTCAGAACTTTTTAACTTTACATTTTCGGAATAACTTATTAGGCTTTTTACATATTAAGCCATACGCCCATTCTTTATGTTGATATTTCTTAGATTTATGGGACTTCTACTCATTTGTTCTCAATTAGAATTAGAAATTCAGTATTATTTTTTAGGTTAAGTTATGAGTTATAACGAACTAAATCTTTAGTTATTTTTGTACTACTGGTTTACAATTGCTTACAGTTTAGCCCTTTCTATACGAATATGAAGTATTCTTTTTTTAGATAACATATTAAAGAAGATGAATAAATACGACAATAAAGAAATGCGGAAATCATATATAGTTTATATATTTGTTCACATCTGAAGTTTATGTTTTATCTGTCAGATAATAACTTTCATAAAATGAAAAATTGATGCATTAATTGAAAGGCTTTTAAATATAAAAATTTATCTACAAATAAAATTATTCACTTCCATAAAATTTCACAGAAAACGTTTAATCATTTGGTTTTAGACAAGTTTTGTTTGTTTGCAAAATCAATACGAAAAACAGCTTCATATCATTGAATAGACAGTTGAATAAATTTTTACACATTTTTCTAACTCAAACATTTGATATTTATTTAGAAGTAAAACAAATATATCAAATTGGCATCAAATAAACCGAAATAAACAGGTTATATGTTAAGTATTTAGCATCAAAATTTTGCGAATGCTTTTAAAAATTCTATCAAACAAAAAGCGGTGTACTTTAATTTGTTTGGTGTGGCAAAACATGTGAGCCAACTCATAGGTTATTTAACTTTAAGATTGTTATTGTTGTAAAAATATAAAAATTAAATACTAGAATGAGTGAGAGAGTGAAGGAAGGAGTGAAAGAGACAGGCATACATACAGAGAAAGAGTGAAGGAATGGAGGGTATGGTGGGAATGGTGGCCAAAAGAAGCTCACCTTCACTTCAAATGCCATTCGTGTGAGCGAAAGTTGTATTGTGTACTCTCTGCAGAGGTTTCGAAAATAAATTTAAAACACATGAAATACTTAAGAGAAAAAACTGGCGAAACCACTTTCTCGCGTCACGAATGGATTTGTATTTAGTTTTGAGAACTAAACTCTCTATAGTTTTCTATCATTTATTTATGCCGTCAAAAGTTGTGAGTCTTTGTCATCATTTGCAAAGTTCTCTTTAAATTTTTTCTTTTTCAAGTGATTTGGCTTTTGTGTGATATCTTTGTAAAAGTCTGTGATTCCTTGTTTTGTATAAAGCATAGAAGTATTAATCGTTTTTTAATGATGTGGAAAAATCTTAATGTGATTTATAATTACAATAATGTTACAAATGATAAGACTATAATGACTGAAACAAATATGGATTGTTTGCTGCATGTCTTGAGTCACTTATCAGTCAGTGAGAAAGTCAAATGTCGATTAGTTTGTAAGCAATGGAAACAAGCGATCGATAAATTATTTTCCGGTCAAAACAGTTTGCAAGTAATTTACCACAGAAAAAAAGACGAAAACTATAATAGAGATAAAATTTTCAAATCAATTAACACTCTCATTCTGACAACACAAATAAAATTTCAATTATTCCATGAAATGATGAATAATTTTCCATCCATTGAGACATTGGAAATAAAGAATCTGCCACTAAATGATGTTATGATACTTGTTATGACTACGAGTTGTAAACAACTGACAGCAATTAGTTTGATCTCTTGTACATCAAAAAGAGACTATTTTAACAATAATTATATTAACAATAATAATGATAACTCTAATTGTGATCAAATAACAGCCTATGGTTGGAAGTTATTAATCAATACGTATCCGTTTTTAAACCATTTAACTATAAAAAACTGCTCTCTCACTGATGATGACTGTGAGAGCATATTAGTTGGCTTTTCTTGTCTCAAATACATAGATATTTCAGATAATGATCAGATAAATGGAAGCGCTCTTTGCTTATTAGGTATTTAAACTCAATTAAACCTTTAAATACTTATTCAAAAGCATGTAATTATGTTTCTAATTAATTAATAGGAGAAACTTGTGAGTCATTATGTGTCGGAAGTTTGAACACTGACTTATGGATGTCTCCAATGCTTGAATCATTATCACAATCAAAGGCACAATTAAAACATCTCGAAGTTAGAGGAGGAATAAGTCAACAATTATCTCAACTCAAGAGATTCGTATCGCTCAGGTCTTTGTCGCTTAAATTTTTTTGTCCACAAGACCAGACCATTGACACATTGAGTCCAATATCTAAGTTAATTAACTTAGAGAAACTTAGTTTACATCAAGAAAGATGTTATGATGAGTTGTCAGCTATCGATGTACAGTCATTTGTTGCTATCGTTACTGAATGTCAGAATTTAAAGGAATTGGTCATCACTGGTGAATATGGATGGAGATTAAGACTCAATGACTACTCTATTAAAGTTTTGGCCAATAAATGCAAACCACTCGAAAAGTTTTCTTTAACTGGTATTTAATTTATTTATTTTTTTATTAACTAATAAACAATTTGAAGTTATTCAGCCAATCAAATTGGTATTTAAGAGCATTCAAGATTTTATTTTTATTGATTTTACAAAACTTTTATTAGTTATTTATTTGTTTAAAAATAGTTTTATTAAAATTATTGAGAAGTCGTGAAAAACTGTAATAAACAACATGTTTTTCAATTAGCATAGGTTTAGATACTGAATATTTATTGCCTTGAAAACAATGCAATTTATAGATTCTTTGAGATATTTTGAGATAAGGTTTTGCTTAACTTCTGTGGATTTGAATATTTAAAATCTCGCAGATCATGACTTTAATGGTGCAAATTTATAGCTCTAACTAAGATAAACTTTAGCAATATTTTTATAAACAGTTGAACAACTCGTACAAAAGAAAGCAAAAAGAAAGCCACACAAAAACCCGGAAAGATTAAAATAAAAATCATGTTTAGGCCAATTTAAAAAAGACAAAATAAATATTGAACTGAATTATAAGTGCACTTCGAGCACATATTGAGTGCATACTTACTCAAACATTTGAGGCACTATTATATTGTATTTAAAGAGAGCTGAAAGTAAGCACTGAAAAAATTCATGTCAATGCTTTACTTTCATTGATTCATTTTGATTATTGAATATAACTTGAGTTCACTTTTATTTTTCTACTATATTATTAATCTTAGGATAAAAAGTATCTGAATTCATATGTAAATATAATAATAACCCAACGATTAATTTATGAATCATAAGGCTTGAAGAAAGTGCCACTTCGTTCCACATAAATTCATTTCACATTAAAGCCTGATTACCTGCATCTGAATAGCTCAATGTCAAAAAAATAACCCTTAATTCAATGTAATTTATAAAAATAAAAATTATTATTATTTTTAATTTGGCCCTACACTGAAAAACAAATGCATGTTTTGATTAGTTTTAATCTATAGTTTACCAAAATTGCTGCGATAAACACAAACATTAGTTCCATAAAAAATTTAATATTTGAAAAAAATCAAAATTAAGGAGAATTTAAAATAAATATTTTGTTTATTTATTCTTAAATATAAAATTGCATTTAATAATTTGCGGTTCTGGGCAGGGAGTAATTGTGGCGCAGTGGGTAAGGTGCCGGACTCAAGATCGAAGGGTCGTGGGTTCGAATCTCAATCTCGTCTGTTGTTCTTTGATTGCTATATGTTGGCCACATATTCATTGTTTTCGAGCAATCCCTTGGCCCGACGCGTTTGCCCACAGCCGACACAGGTTCCACCTGTAAAAATCTCACTAGTTTAACATGGGCTTCGGTGAGATCTCCTCTCATTAGGGAGTTGGCTGAAGAAAACATTTTGTAAAATTTGGATTATTGGTAGCAATGTATCATTTAAATTAATTAAACAAATCATATGTTCTACAAATCCGAGGGTCAGAAGTATTATAAAATGCTTAAAAAATATAATAGATTAAGATTTAAATTAAATTATACCGTAGTTTTAAACCAAAGTGTATACTAAACTATTTATAAATTTTGACATTTTTTAATGATTTATATTCCGAATTAAAATATCTAAAATGTGAAGAAATACTGCTTTTATTCCGAATAAATCCTCAAAAATTAGAAAAATGAGTTCTAGAGTTACCACAGAAGGAGAACCTTAAATGATGGAGTCTAAGGGCAAACCTTAAGCATAAGGAGCACTAATTTATTAATGCTTTCCTAATAATAGTTCAATTGATAGGAACTTTAATTGAATTTAGAGACAGACTCAAACAATTTTTAAATCGACAACTTTTAAATCAAACAGTGAAGTACTGTAAGTTCTAAATAAATTTATGGCTGTACTAATAATTAAATTCATAGCCGCGTTTATCTATACCGTCCTTATTTTTAAAAATTAGGCCAATGCCAGCTCTCAGTTTCGTCTCGTGTTCTTAATAACTATCTTTTCTCATTTTCTTTTTCTCATTATTTAATATTCTAATTGTAGACCATTTTTGTTAAGCAAAAAATTAATTCAATTAATTCAAATGATTCGAGAAATAAATCATTTTTATATTTGCATTTATCTCATATTTAAATTTATTTTTAGTTCATTAAAATAAACAAGACTTGAAGTGTTTAATTACTTAATGATAATCATCTTTTAGTGTCATTGAAAGAGAAATAGTTTGAATTGAAATCAAGGCGAGAGAACCTGAATGTTTCAGTTTTGCATGCCTTCGGACATTTTAGACTTTCTTTGCTGACCATGAATTAAAAGTTATTAATAACATAAATGTTTATAAGGAAAATACGCCATTAAAACGATATCATAAGAGAGAGAGAGAGAGAGAGAGAGAGAGAGAGAGAGAGAGAGATCAAACACTTTACAGATAAACCAAAAACATTTCAGACTAAACAAAAAATTGTTTCCTTCAGGAATTTGTGCTTATCTGCCATTTTTTATTAATTATAATTATTTGAATGCCATTTATTAAATGGGATATTAAGTTATGTAATAATTAGATGGAAAATAATATAATCATAACTTTAACCTTAATTTATAGCAGACTTAGAGAAAAATATCTAACAAACAGTTTCTTTTAAACAATTAATGAGAAAAAATCGCTGACAGTTTCGATAATTCGTGATTTGTTTAAAATAAGACTTTCCTTATTTAGACGGATGTCTGAAAAGTAAGAATAACTTCTAAAATAATTAAAAGTTTGAAAATGGCGTTGAAAAAGCATTGGCTTAATTGAAGAAAATTAGCAGTCATTGGAAGTAAAGTTTTCACTGAATAAAATAGAAGAAAATACTTATAGAAAGTCTATTAGTCTGAGGATATAATTAATAAAGAATATTCATTGAAGTTTTTCTAGAAGTCGTGCTGAATATTGAGTCTCGACTATTAAATAAACTTCAATTTTGAACCATTTTTGCATAATTATAGTTAGTTTAAGTCGTTTTAAAATACTTTGTTTAAGAAGAAAAAAGTTTTTTTGTCGAATAAAATCGGTATAAAAACAAGTCGCGAATATTCACTGATTTATAAATAAAAAGATAACATAAAAAATAAGATCATTATAATGCTTATGCAATATATCGCACGAAATGAATGCTATGTCACGAATTAAACATAAAACAATTTTTATATTTCTTCTTTTTCAAGATATAAATCATTGAATAAATCTCTAGAACCAGAACTACTTATTAAAATGTTTAAATTTTAAGATTTATAAAACTTTATTTCAAAAATGCTAAGAATAAATAAATAAAGAGTTTATCAGGGATTTGGCTTTAGTTTAATTAAGGGAATAAGTTATAAAACATGGTAACACTCAATTAACTGTTACGTCGATTAAGATCTTCAATATAATAATAGTTTTAAAAGAATCAACAAATTGCAACCGTTTATATTCTAAATTATTATTTTGAAGGAAGCAAAAAGATATCAAATAAATCTTTAAATTTTTAAATTTAACGTCAAATTTAAACATTTAATCAACAATTTCATCTCTAATAGAATTTTTTTTTTGATCATTTTTGAGTTTCTGAACACATTTTAATAATTTAATTCATTAATTGATTTTAAAAACTTATATTTTTAATTGAAAACAGTTTTCGTCAACACTTAACCTATGCTTTCAAATTAATAATTAATACTATCAGGGCAACTGTTCCTAAATTATTGGTTAAAAAATTCGGTTTTAATGCACTTCTGAGATAGTACTGTTGCAAAACATTTGTTACTCTAACCCGTATGTAAGCTTGAGCTTTATCAGTATAAACCAATGCTTAAATCTTAATTACTCAGAGCGTGATCTGCAAAAAATAAATCTCCAATGAAGCTAAAAATTCTTTAAAATTTATGCCATAACTCATCTTTTAGGGCAATAATTTGGTTCGATCTGATTAATTTGCAAGATAACATTTTTTCTTATTAACTTTTTTTCTTTTTTTTTTGTAAATACATATTTCTAAATAAATATAATAATTTTTGCAAATTAAACTCAAATTTGCAAACATAAGAATTGAACTTTTGAAAGAATTGTATAAATCATCCAAATGAACCACAAATAGATAGTTATGATTTGAGAGAAACCATGATTTTGGTATAAAAACTCTTATCTAAATGCTCTTAATTACGAAATTATACAGAAATATTTGAAAAGCTACCAATAAAGTACAAATTTGCAAAAGACTAGTTCATGAAAAAGCCATAAAACAGGAATTAGATATTCGCTAATAATAGGTTGAAATATGGTATGAATTATTTCTTATTAAAATAATTGGAAGAAAACTGTTATTCAAATTGCAGGAAATTCGTCAGACATCACGGATGCGAGTGTCCATCAATTGGTACTTTTGCATAAACTTCGTTCAGTGTCACTGACTTCATTCGAGCGCATCACTGATGAAGGATTAATACATCTAATATCCAAACATCCGGCGCTCGATTATATTGGTATTAAAGAGACTTCCTCGGTATCAAACGCCACTTTGAACGCATGCATAGAAGTCGCCAAATCAGACCCTAACAGGAGATTATCGATATTTTTCGCAGAAACTAAAATATCAAAGCCTAAGATGACTAAATTGCCGCATAATTTAAATGTTGTCTTCGAAGAAAACTTCAGGTATTATTAGCAAACGTGTGAGGCATTAATGGCTTAATAATTACTATTTTATATATATATTTAATATTCATTGCTAATTATTTTTTATTTATAAATTAATTAAGACTTGAAAAAAGATTAATTAACATTTGTTACAATACAAAGAAAAATAATTCGCAAAAAACTCATTCATATCTAGTATATAATTATTCAATATTTAAGTGATAGCTCTGTTAGTGAATAGATATTGTGAGACAACACACAATTAAACTTATCTATGATTATACTATATTCAGCTAAATTACATAAAAGATCATTTGTGTGTTACTCAAAATTTAAATTTTATTTTTATTGTTATTTTACTAATGATAGGCCTCGCCGACAATCAGACGAACCATCAGCTATGAAGATGATAGCAGTGGTTGGAATGTCAGCAGTTATATTAGCCATGATATTAATTACAATGTTAGTAGTGATAGTAATGCCTGTTGGCATGCTTTTAATGATGTTATATGAAAATTGTGTGGAATATGCTATGAATAATACTGACTTTAAATTAGATAAAGATAATCCTATTGATATATTCGCCTTTTTTGGTGCACAAGCCTTTCGATATCTCATTAACATCGATTTTAATAGCATTGTAAGATAGCATTATTAATTGCCATATGGGTTAGCAATGTATGCATACACATAAACTATTTGTATACACATTTTCTATACACTTTTTTGTTGGGTTCTAAACCATTCTTATAATTGTTAGTTTTGTTAATAAATATCAGATTTAATTACAAATCTAATACTTTGTTAGCGCAAAACTCCACTTAATCATAGGTTAAGTTAGATCTGGATCTGGATCTCTCTTGATGTCAATGAATTATGTGCACTACAGCTAAGCATAAGTTAGTATTTATTTTTAAGTTTATTCATTGATGATTTTGATTCACATGTATTATTATGTATTTAAAAAGTATTTTTGTGCAGCAATTATTGTAATTAATTTATGAATAAGTCTTCAAAATAATGGTGTTGTTTCGGTTTTTAAAAATTAAATTATGTATCAAATGTTTAATAACATGCTTTCATTGATGTTTTAGTTTACCGATTATTCTTCGGTAAAAAATTTAGTGCAAAGCTATTCAGTAAATATTTTACAGAAAGTAATAATTATTGTTAGAATAACTCGTTTTTCATTTTAAACTAATTATAGCTAACATTTTATTCATAACTTTTCTCTTCCTATTATTTTACGGCCCATTAAATTAAATTTTGATATTTAGAAATAGAATTGTCCTGACTTACACATCACCTTCACTTGTTCTCAATTCCTTAATTGCTATTGATTACAATGTTGAACATCAGAAATAATAGTATGTCATTGCGTTCCGTGACATCTCTTCATCATTATTAAAAACGTTAAGCTTTGCATTCATGGATCCCACAGTTTTGCCTCTCAATGACATTCAATAAATAACTTCATTTTAAATAAATATAATACCAGTTGTAGACAATCATAAACTTATATCTAGTTTTAGATCGAGTACAAGTTATCTGTATTCCAGTGTTGAAAACTTACTGAAATAAATGCATTCTTACTCAAGCTATTCATCAAAATAAATAGAAAAATATAATTAGTTTTCTTATAATCAAGTTTTGAAAAATAAATTCTCAATATTTTTTTCAATTGTTAAACGTCTGAATAATGCATCATTTTTTAAAAATTCAAATTTTGATCTGAGTTCATAAATTACTTTTCACAACTCAATATCAATCTTTTCATGCAATTAAGTTCACGAATACGGACCATCAGAAGATGGGAATAATTAAAATTATTGTTACAATCACTTTGAAATTTAAAATACAAAAGCCATGAATAAGAGTGAGAAGAGCTTCTGCTTTTAATAGTTTACAGGTATTAATGATAGAGACAATTGTTATACAGTAGTAATGGTAATAATAGTAATTAAAGTATAAATTTCAAGGCACCTTCGCTTCAGATATAGCCATAAGCAACATATCCTCGACCTCTTTTGCTCGCTATATATACCAATCGCTTCCGTGTTTTTTAGCTACTCTTTCAATAGATTTTGTTAAATGTATGATAAGATTTAAATAATCAAACTCTTTCTTTTTCACAGTAAGGAAGTAGTCATCTATTAGTTAGTCATAAAAGTTTCGTTAATGGATCAAAAATAAAATTGAGTTTTAAATAAAGATTTTGTTCTTCTTTTTTCAAAACTATTGATTGTTATTTCAGTTTAACTTTAAAAAAGAAAACTTTTTAAACATAGAGTGAAAGGCTTAAAAAGACAGTGAATGAGTGATTAAACACGAAAATTCTTTTCTTGTTTTAGTTTTTATTTTATGAGTGGATATAAATGTTAATTTTAAAAGTCATTAAACGAACTGTTGGACATCATCACTGAAAATATATAACTTTGTTAAAACCTATATAAGAAGTAATATTATATAATATTTCAAAAATAATATTCAAGTTTAGTTATGAGTACTTTCGAAACTTTGTTTAGTTACTAGCAAAAAAAATACCACTACTGGTAATTCATTGCAGGGATTTTTACAAACGAGTCATTTTATGCAAACATTTTGTGTTTTTTTGTATAAAGCAATAAATAATTAACTATTTTGAAAGCGAAAGCAGGAAAATAGTTATTTGTAATTCGTATTATAAATTGGTATAAATTAATAACAATACAGTTTGAGTTTAAACTGACGTTTTCCTCTTTGGATGGCATCGAAGCTGAAATATAGGACAAAAATGAGACTTTCTATTGTTTGAATAAATAAATAAATAATGATTTCAACTATAATTAAATAATAATTTAAAGACAACTTATTATTAGTTACAAACTTGAGAGCAATCTTTCATTTAAATTTTTTATTGTCTGCTCTTATGATTGATCAAGTGTTTAATGCTTCTTAAAAAATACTTTTATAAAAGCGATCACATAATTGAAATAATGACTTAATTGTAATTCAACTCGAGTTATGCTTAATGAGAATCAACAAATTAATGCTATAAAGACATGTTTATTAGGAATAAATGAATTTCATGTTAACATTCTGTAAATCATTTTAAAGATGAAATTTGATAAAACATAAAAATAATTTAGGATTTGTTTAAAATTTTGATTATTTTTTAGAAAGAAAAATATTTGAAAGCAACTTAATTTACATAATAAAATGGTTCGAAAGCATAAATTATAATGAGCTGTATCTTCTTCTATGCATATTAAGTAATAAACTTAAATAACAATCTTAAATAACTTGGTTTTTAAACCAAAAGTTTTTTATATCTGTGTCACGTTTATTAGAGACAAAATAAATAAAATTAAGACATTTAGCATTCAATTTGCTATTATGTTAATTTTGATGGGATTCTAAAGTTCGGCATTTATTTTGTTTTTCAGTGAATACCATATTATTATTCTCTTTCGATAAGAAGTTCAGGAATGAACAAAAATTATTTAATTCTTATGAACATATGGTTATGAACTTTATGAAAAAAGGTCAAAACCATAAGCTTAAAGTCGATTTATGCATAACTTCAAATATTTGAGTATTTTTTCCTTCAGGTAAGTCAAAGTTTGAAAATGAAAAACAATTTTGAAATAACAAACTTCTATTATAATAATTTGGTGTTTAATTAATTTTACGACTGTGTGAGAAATTAGCAGAAAAATTATGACAAAAAAAATGACAAACTTGAATGAGTTGGCATTAAATATATGTCTAGATATTTAAATTCACGCAATGATAATGTTGGAAAAGAACTTGTTTAGAATCAATCACAATAAATGTTTAATCAAAGACTGCAGTCTATTCTAAATCACAAAATGTAATAATAGTTGTAATCATGTATCACTTTGAGTGCTTAGTCATGCAATTAATTTCGCAGAAATATAATAAATTATGAACTAGAACTTAAAAAGTATATTACTTAACATTCCATTGCATAATAAGAACAAAACTAAAAAATAAAAATCTTCAAAAAAAGAATACAATGGAGTTATGCTTGAGTTGTGTTTTGTTGAAAACTAGACTCAGATTTAAGGTAAAGTTAAAGAATAATTGAAATAATTATTAGACAATTAAGTGCATTAGTATTAAGGTTATAATAGAAATATTATACTTTCAGTAACCATAATTAAAAGCTATAACTGATAGCTGCCTTATTACGAATGAATTATTAATAATAATTTTTGAGTCGTTTGTATTTATCCTAATTATAAATGATTGCATTTGGTTTCATCTCAACACTAATCTTATTCCCACACATTTAGTCAAATCCTGTTTCTGGCATTTAATTAATCTTTGAATAGATATTATTTTTCAAAAATCATTGCAACATATAGTTTATTAGTTACTGTATGATTCTGACAGCTTCTTATGCAACATTTTAACTTGAATATTAAAATTGATGTCTAGTTTGCATTCAAATGGCTTTTATTTATTAAAATGCTATTCAATAAAATATGGATCATTTGATATCTGACTAAATGGCAAAATTAGATTTCCCATGAAATATCACTTTAATGAATCCTATTATGATATTAGCAGTAATGCCATGTCATCAATAACTCTGTTTTATACCAAAACTATACATTAAAAGCTATACAACAATACTAAAACACATATACATTATAAGCACATATCTGTGTTCATCAGAGCGGTCAGATTCTTATATATTATATATTTGTTTGACACAAAAGCATTTCTTACTAACACATTGCTGTCGTGTACGGCGACCTGAATTGATTAGATTCTTAGATATTTACGACTAAGCATCAAAAGAATTTTCCTCCAAATGTCCGAAAAACATCAG
>JAQGCH010001366.1:0-16020 GCA_034699485.1 Nanhermannia elegantula | reverse complement strand
GAAGTACTTTGCGAGCCAGGGATCAGAGCTTCGCGAGCCAGAAATGACTCGCGAGCCACGGCGTGGCCGGCACTGCTCTATAATAAAAAAACTAATAATGTTAACACGAATTTTTTCAGATGCGAAAGGTGACGGAATTCTTTCATTTGATGGCTTTTTAGTATTAGCCGAAAGGTTTGCTAAAATTCAGAGAAGAGGAGTATTGGAAAAAGATGTATTCGATCGATGGAAGCATATTCTTGAATGGTGGTGGAATGAATTAACTTCTTATGCGGATTATAACAAAGTAATGGGTAATTATCGATTTTGTTCTCTAAATCTAAAAACATTACTTTTCTTTGGAGGACAATTTGGTCGATTTTGATGAATGGATTAAATTCTTTGAGACTTTGGGAAAGGAAACTAAATCTTATGAAGATTTGCCTGAATTCTTAAAAGAATATCTTCATCTCTTTTTCGTGACCTGTGATCACAATAGTGAGTATTTTCTGACCAGGAAATGGTGCATAAAGAGTCGGATCCATAATCCTACCCTATCAAAAATTAATAATTTATTCTATTTAAAATTATTGTGCTATTGGGGCCGATGGGGGTCACAGAGATTATATTTGCATTAAGTGAACTCAATAATTAAAGTTATATTTTAATTAAATTACTTTATTTCGTCAAATATAAAATTTTGTTGTATTTAAGAAAAGTATTAATTTAGAGTTTATATCATATTTTAATTCATGGTTAACAGTCATCAATTAATTATTTAAATTACAGCTTTAAATAATGATTTTCAAAGCTCAATAAATGACATAAATGACATAAATGACATAAATGACATAAATGACATATATGACCCCATCGGCAGCCAATAGTACAATAATTTTAGAAAAAAATAAAAATAATTTATTAATTTTTAAAGATATAGCATGATTATGGATCCGCTGCGTTTTACCCCCAATGGTAAGTTATTAACTAATACTTTATTAGAATATCTTTAAAAAATTAAATTTGAAGTTTTATTATGAGATTCTTTGAGTTGACATCTAAATTATTAGAATCTTTGTCAATTTTTACAGAAGACGGGTTGATATGTTTGAAAGACTACAAGTATTATATTACAAGCCATAAAATGGACACCACTAACGTTAAAGAACACTTCATGCATATGCTGAGTGTATTTGAGATATGAATTCCATTTTATTCATGTTAACTGATCCGTTATTTTTTATTCACAGGAAGAAGACATCGCAGCCGGCAATGCCATGACATCCAACAGATTCAAAGAACTTGTTTATGACTTCTGGGTTTCAACTGATCCAGAGAGGTATCAGTTTTATGCATTCATATCATTCACAAATGTGTATGTGATTACTTATTTCTTAATAGCAAAGGAAAGTACATTTGCGGTCCATTTGATTCAGTTCCTATCGATGAGTTGCGAAGTATGATCAAAAAGAAATGAACTAAACTTTTTGTTTTTTATAAATATATCAAAAGAGAGTGCAATTTATTATAACCATTTTAATTACTAATAATTAATAATCTTTAAGTTACATATTATATTAATATTGATGTCATTAATACCTTTTCAACTAATTGACACGAGTTATAATTATTTGTCAAATAATTTAAATTTTCTTATTTAAAATTTTTCCCTTTGTCACCTTAAGTTAGATATATCTAACTTAAAAAAATAATTATTCCAATCTATGAGATTAATTTTGAATTTAATAAAATTTATCAATTTCTTTCATGAATCAACTGAAAGCAAATAAAATATGAGAAATTCTTGAGTCTTTTGTTATTTTTCTTAATAATTTTTGAGTAATTCTTGTATAATATTTAAAGAGTAATTTAAAAAATCTCTAAATTACAGGTTTTAAGTTTAAAATAACATTAATAATCTAACAATAGACAAGAGAGAACAAGCTAAACTTAGATAATTGCAAAAAATAATATTTTCAGATTTTAAATATCCATAAATGAATTGACACTAACATAGGCATATACCTCGTGTATATATAAATTAAGGTATTCTTTTCATCATAATTAATATAATACATATAATTCACATTAATTAAGATTTTAATTTATATCATTTCTTTATACAGTTTTTTAAGGTATACAATATATATATTGACAATTTTAATTTTCATATTAAAAGCGTTATACTATTAGTTTAAATTCTTAAAGTAATAAAATTTGTAAATTATCGATTACTGTTCCTCGCGTTGAAAACTTCAATTATCAAATCCCCAAATGACATATATATGTAATACATACCGGCTCTTACAAGTGATTGACCTTTGTTTTTTAAAAATGCAAAAACATGCCATTCGTGATTAGAGTTAAAGTTATATAATTGCTCATTTATATATTTTCAAATTTGAGTATATGTTGATAGAGTTTGTATCGCTGCTATAGAAGTGACTTTCAATTTTTTTAGCAATTCATTCCGAAATCCTCTAATGAACTCAATTTCTGGATCTTTATTCGAATTAATCCATTGTCTAGCTGCAATTATGCCCTCATCTTGTTGTATCTGTAAAAATTTTTAAATATTTAATAAAAATGATTATTCGAGATGTTTAAGATAGATTCATTTTACATTGATTAATATTAATCGAGACTGTAAATCATATTTCAAATATTTAAGCGAATTTTTACTAAATAAGCAAAGTAATGAAACTTACGCTATTATTGTTGCTTCAATTTACCGTATTGTTTGACTTCATTTCATTTCTTAATCTAGAAATTTCATCCACAAGACTCATATTCATTATCTTTAAATTTAAAATACAATTGTGTTCTTCTTCATCATTTAAAGTAAACCCACATTCTTCACAAATTTTAGCAATATTTGGATTAAAACTACAGGTCTGTAAATGTTGCGCCAAATTGTCTAATATAACAACAGCCTCACAACCATTGCTTTGAAAATCACAATGAATTTTCAATTTTGAGATCATATTCTGTAAAAGTCGAGGCGGATCTACCAGTGATTCTAATGATAAAGACTGTCTATCATTAGGACACGTTTCGTTTTGACTCAACCACTCAGTAATGCATTCATTACAATATGTTTGTCGACAGCATTGAACTACTTTAGGATTATTAAAAATTTCTAAACATATTCCACACGTGAGTTCTTCATCTTCAATATCATTCAAATCTACAAAACGCTGTTTTGAATAACCAGACATTATTCGCTACTTATCATTGAACAACTTTATTGAATTGTTTAATATTTACTTTTAGTGACTTTAAGTTATTTCAATTTTTATTATATATTTTATTAAATATACGTAAATATTCACTTTATTGAATCTTATTATCTACAGTTGCCATATAAGCATTGATTAGATACTAAAAATATATGAATTATGAGAATTGATTTCATTAAAGGAACTGATAAAACAACAATATTCCTAAATATTTTCTTATCATTTGCTCTTTTCATATTACTTTATTATAATAGCTTAATATCTTATAAGTCATTTCAAATTAGATAGCGTTCCAGGTTTACGGTGCAGTTCGGTTAGTCTAAATTGGGCTTTGGAACAGCCTTAGTGCCGATCACGAAATAACAAGAAAAATATGCTCGTATTAAAGTTTCGTAAACTCCGAATTTTGAGGCCTTTAACTCGTTTAGTAATAAACACTTTTAATATGGAAATAAAAAGAACTCTTTATTAAATATGACATAAGATTTTAATAGCCTGACGTGCACTGTAATGCACTACATAATAGATTGCTTGTTACTAACAAGTTGTTAGTATTGCAACGATTGCTTTATATATGGTTAATGTCAGTCATACTTTAGCTTTAGGTCAGAGTTAGTGCTCTTAGTATAAAGACTTAAACTATTAATTATTAATACTTTATTTGCACCGTTTACCACATTGTTATGAAGAAAGTAGCACTTGAGTGCTTCCGTATGAACATCTTTATTGAATTTATTTTATGATTCATGTTTTCATTGATGGGCAACTCATATCTCATGCATCTAAGACTTGGCAATAACGGGATCAGACTGTAATTTATTAATTAAAACGTTCTAAAAGAGATATTAAGTTAAAAAAGATATTTATATTTTCTCTGCCTAATAAAAGTTATTGGCGCCGAATTACCATAAATCTTCTGTTTATCGCTTGTGCCCGATATTGACGCCGAATCTGACTCTCACTAACGCCGAAAAACGCGTTCACTACTTATAAAACAATAATGAATGTCAATGCAGTCAATGTCAAAAGAATTCTGCAGCTTATAGATTAAATCTTAAGAACAATAATTATTATTATATGAGCAGCAAATCTCTTTTACATTTAATACAAAAGAAATTTTATAACCATAAGGAAGTTAAAATAACTCATTAGTGACTCTCTCTCTCCCTCCCTCTCTAAAATATAGTATATGAGTCTCATTGAGAGAAGTGTTGTTTAGTTTAGTGGCAAAATTGATTAAAATGCTAATTTGTTAAAAAAAAAGAGTTATTGTAAAAATGAAGTTTTTCTTGATTTTATTGAATTTATTGATAGCTAACTGTGTGCCAGAATGGGATCTTATATGGAATGAAGATTTTGAAGATTTGAATGAATGGGAAATTCAGAATGAGGTTCGTCAGTGCACAGGTTTGTATATATAATTTGAAGTACAGGCAATTACTGTATATATAATATTAAATTCTGATAAGCAGATATGTATTATTGAAAACATTTGTAATACAGTGTGTTTTTTATGATGTCCGGCCTGTAATTGTGGATAACTTTTTAATTATAAGAGATAAATGCATGAAATTTTGAATAATTATACTTTATTTATTGCCAAATCAAACACATACATTAAAAAAGTGATAGATTTAAAGCGAATACAGTAAAATCTCGATATAGTGAACCTCCATATATTGAATCCACTTTATAGTGAAAGCATTGCTCACGTCCCGGAACACTTACTATAGACGTTATTTATTGACAATTATTGACAATCGCCCTATCTGACCAGTCCTGACTTTTTTTGTGGGCCCGTTTAAAGAATCGCGTGTATGCATCAAACCCTCAAACTCTTGAAGATTTGAAAGTAAACATTACTAATGAAATCAGAAACATAAGTAGTGAGACATTAATAAAAGTTTCTGATAATATGGTGCGTCGCGTTCGGCTCTGTCTAGACATGAATGGCGGACACTTTCAGCAATTTTTATAATACACTTTTATTTGTCAATAAATAAGTTATAATTATGCAAATTTTCATGTATATATCTTTTAAATTTAAAAAGTTATTAACAATTACAGGCCGGACATCATAAAAAAACACACTGTATCTCATACAATTATTGCATTACATTTATTAAATTTATTATTATATAGAAATTATTAAAGTATAAAATGACTTCTAAGTTATCATTTTCAAAAGTTTATTAATGATTCTCGAGTAGAAAAGTGTTATAAAAGTTGTGTAATGAAAAGCTTTAGTTATATGATTCTTCCTGTATTGTTGAAAGTTAAGGTTAGTTCATGCAATAATTTGTACATCATATTTATTAAACTAACATATGTTCTAACGAAAGATCAGTGGATTCAATATATAAGCAGATAAGAAAAACCATTTCCTTATAGAAACAAACATTCTATAGAGAGGAAATTTCACATTAATTAGAGTATAATGATCCCAATTAGTCCGAAACCCTTGGCTTCCAGCACTCACTTCTACAAAACTGTTGCACTTAATTGTTCATAATTAGTTCAAATAAATAAAACATTTTTACAGTTAGTAACACAAGAAAAGCACATTTTTGGAAAGATTTATGGTAAAGCATTTTAATTGAGTCCAGTATAAAAAAATCTTTCAATACTAAAATAAAAAGTCAACTTTAGTTTAGTTCAAACTTTTTAAAAAAATAAATATAAAGCTTGAGTTGAGTTCTAAAATTAAACTTAACAAATAGATTGATGTATGAGATTATTGTATACCTAAATTTTGAACTAATGATAAAAGCATTCATTTAGAGGATGTTTTGGTTAAAACTACTTTTAAATAAAGTTAATTAAAATTATTAAATATGGTTAAACAGTGTTGTTTAGAAAGTGGAAAATAAATATATTCAATCTTCACAATAACGGCATAAATAATAAATGATTTAATCAATATAAGAAATTACAATTTAATATATTTACTAAAAACGTAAGAATTATTAAAAAATATATTAACCGAAAACTTATAAATTTATTTTAACAAAACTGAACAAAACAATGACAAGCTATGAAAACATCTTCATCACGGAGTAACTATCTGTTTAATATAAATTTTATTCAACTATCACCAGAGACTGAATATTCGGGCCGAAAATGAAAAGCGCATAGAACAAGAACTTTTCATTTTCTCAATTTGTACATAAATTATGTTCAAAAAATATATTTCAGCTAAATAATTAAAATATAAGGTAATTTCAATTAAAAAATATAAATATAATATTAATAATTTAATTCTTTTTAATTTTAATTTAATACATAATAAATTTAACGCAGATGGCACTCAAACACAAAACTGTTCAAAACATGTTGTTTTTTATATACTTTAAAGCAATGCAAATATCTTTAAATAATTAATTAAATTGTTTCTTTATTAAAAATTAGTTTTTGAAACTACTTTGAAGCGAATTAAAATGTATTTGTCTTCAATTTAGAGAAAATTCAATATTTTACACATATAATCATTAATATAATCACACAATGAATCACTTTTTAATAAAAACATATCAATTAACATTTAATTAATTATTTAAATAAATTAAAATATAAATAACTATTATTTTAATATAAAATCTTCAAAAGATATTTACGTTGCTTTTAAGTCTACTGTATAAACAAAATCACATGTTTTGATCAGTTTTGTGTTTGAGTAACATCTGCAGTGTATTAAATTAAAATTAAAAAGAATTAAATTATTAACATTAAATTTATATTTTTAATTGAAATTACCTTATATTTTAATTATTTAGTTGAAATATATTTTTTGAACATAATTTATGTACAAATTGAAAAAATGAAAAGTCCTTGTTCTAGGCACTTTTCATTTTCGGCCCGAATATTTAGTCTCTGACTATCACTCTATCAGATTGAATAGAGTTTGGATGTTATTTTATTATCGCGTGTTATACGTGAAAGTATATATCTTAAAACTGTGCTTTTCTTTTGTTAGTGGTCATATTAAAGCAATGATTTGTTGAAAACATAAATTTAATTCCAAAAAAACTAATGCTATTCATGTGTATAGCATTATAAAAATATTTATATAAATCGCACGAATGAATATAAATTTTTTTAATATTTTGATATTTTCAAAATGCTTTACAAAATATTAATATTTTAAACATTCATTTATTCACAGGAAATATAAACCAACAATTGCACTGCAATACAGATAATCATAGAAATGTTAAATCAATAAATGGTTCGCTGGCTATCACTGCAATTCATGAAAATTATTTTAACAAGAATTTCACCGCAGGATTTACTAAAACAAAAAATTCATTTATTTTTGAAAAATTGGAGTTAAAAGCAAAACTACCCAAAGGAAAAATGTTGAAACCAAGCGTTTACCTCTACCCCGCAAATGTAATTTTGGACAATTGGTCGCGAAGTAGTGATATTATTGTAATGAGTTATGAACAAAACCAGTCTATTATAACAGGAATTAATATCGATTTTCCAATTAAGTACCTGAGAAACTATTCTCACGTTTATAATACAAAACTCGACGATTTTCATATCTATAGTTTTGAGTGTAATGAATATGAGCTGAACTGGTATTTCGATGATATAAATATCCAAAATTTTACAATAGAAGGTGCTTTCAGTGAATTCTATAAAAATGACAGAAAACGGTATATAAATAGTTTTAAAATAGCGATATATTTATCAGTTGGCGGAGTATTTTTTCCAAATCAAGTGCTGACTATAGAAGACGTTAAAGATTGGGAGTCAAACACTTTTTATATCGATTATTTGAAACTTTATAAGAGAATTAATGCAACCATTATTGAAAATGTTTTCTATAAACCAAAAAATATTATTTTCATTATAATTATTTCAATTTCTTTGCTTTTTTTGGTTTTTATATTAGCTATTATTGCATTTTATAAAAGTCGTTGTAATAATGTTTTTTATGATGATACACAGGTATACAATGAACAAGTAAATTATGTGGTCTACACTCATGCTAGTCATGACTCCAATTTTCATGTATATAATCAATACGAATATGAATATAATGATTGCGAAACTTCAAGTAATATTTACTCAAAGATAAACGACTGAATTAAATAAAGCTATGTTTGAAATTATTGATCAATATTATAAATACTATTCATTAATTTTATTTAATATACACAAAACGAAATTATTAATTATATTACAATAGATTTACAGAATTACAAAGAAAATATATTTAGTGCAAGTCAGCATTTATTTTTCAACAGTGTTGACCAGTAGCTAATTATCATTATTTTTGTAAGATTCAATTTTATTTAATATTAATTGATTTGCGTTTCTTTTTTATTTATTAGTAAGTAATAGAGCTTATTTGGAAAAAAATTTTCAAATAATCATTTAATGAATTTATAATGCATAAAATCCGTTTCGTATTACATTTAATTAAAAAACTATTTTTCCGATGTATCCTTTAATTGTATTTAGTCATTGCATATTGCAATTTATCGAGCGCTCAGTTTAACATAGACTGTATCGTATATCATAAAACTCTTTTATACTTTATTGCTGTTATTGTTACCAAATCGTATGATGCTCTTATCAGCGTTGTTTCAATTCCAACTTTCTAATTCAGTTTCAGTTTTGGTAAAATTTGAGTTTCACTTTCAGTTCCGAAACTGAAACTACCACTAGATCTTATACAAAATGGGCTGTATTTCAAGTATTCCTTTTGGACCAGTGACAACATTGAGGACATGTCTAAAAAATATCTAAACGTATTGTTGTTCCCAAAGAAGTTAAATTTAATTACCTAATAAGTTCTGACATTATTATACAAAGCTTTGAATCAATCAGTTATTATACTGTATTTTATTGTGATTAAGATTAATATTCTCGAGATATATAGTATAAAATATAAATAATATATAATAGAATTATATTCAGTGATGTTCAACGCGCGATGTTTAGCGCTCGATGGCGATCGCGAGCACCTTGTGCAAATAAGCTCGTGCTTGCGTCAAATGTATAGCACATTAAATTGCTTTTTATGAAGCAAAGGTTTTTATTCAAACAAAAATACATATTTTTATAATATACAAATAAATTCTCAGTTTTAAAAAATTTAGGCATAGAATAGCATCGGTTATCAAAATTTTCCTAAAACTATTCCATGTAAAAAAGTTCCAACAAAAAAAATATATTGGCTAACTTTGAGCTAGGTAAACGTTCGGTACCTGAGTGCCGAACGTGAACATCCTTGATTATATTTACATTTAGTTTCCATTTTAAAATTTTTAAGTAATTACCAAATTAATTAAAACTAATGAACATAACCAATGATCACTTTAATTGTTTCACATCTGTATATATCTTATTTTTTATTGTTTATCATCGAGAATCTGTCAATTTTCACATCGATAAAAGTTTTATCAAATATTTACGTAATAATAATAGTCATTTATCTTATAAAGAAAATATTTTATTAAATTTCTAAATTTATTAAGGTGTATTTATACTATGCAACTAATTGAATGCAACTTGAAACTAAATTGCAAAGTGTAAATGAAAAGTTGCATATTGCAACGCAACGTAAACTAGTTGCAGAGGAGTAGACACTTCCCAACTTTTGCAAATAGCTTCACGGCAACTACCAATCAAATGCCCAAATTAGATGACGATTTTATATCTCATCTGTGATCTCATAGCCTCACAAAAAGTAATAATTTAATTACATTCAAAATTAGTTTAAAATTCTAATAAATTTATTAAATTTAAAAATATTTTCTATTTTTAATTCATAAATTATTTATACCTAAAAAATTTTCTGATTTTTAATTATAATTATTTATGAATTTATGATTATTAACATTTGAAAAACTTATATTTTAATTGGGGAGTCAGGATAAATGCAAGGTAATATCAAATGTAAATAATTCTCATTTATATATAAGTATATTATACTAAAAGTTTCTGAAACTGCTATAAAGGGTAAATGGAAAGTTTCAACTTTTAATCCGTTTTGCAACAAATTTAAGTTGCATAGTATAAATGCACCTTTATACCATAAATATTAAATACTGTAAACGAATTATATAATTTATGTTAAATATTAAATTAAATATTTAATTTTCTATATTTAATTAGATGTTTTTGATCACATATCAAAATAACAGATAAAACTTTATGATTTTATCCCATTTTAAGAAATAACTAATACATAGAGTGAACAATGTTTTACAAAATATAATTTATGTTGCAGCACAATTTGCAAAGTTTGTGCTGTCATTAAATGGTTTTCAATTACTACAGTGTATTCCTTCGATTCTATCAATTATTTTTGTATTTTTTCTTATCCAATAAGAACGGCAGTCATCACAATCTATTGGTAGTACAATTTTGACATAAGAATTGGACGCAATCTTATTGTTTGGATTTGAGTTTAAAAATGATTGAAATATATATTTATCCAAATAAGTTATTTCACATTTCGAATAAAGAGTATGAGAATTACAGTAGTATTGAAGAACAACAGGTTTTCCAATATATTGCAGACAATTTGCATTAATATTCGTACCATTGAATAGATTAAGGTCTAAATCAATATAAATTGTTTCATTTGATTCCGTTCTGAAATTGAATGCATCAGAAGGTATGCTATGAATAGAACCATCTCTTATTTCAATATTTGTCAAAGAAATTAAGTTATAAAAAGCAAAGCTGTTTAGAGTTTTCAAATTACTTCCGTATATTTCTACAGTTTTTAGTTTATTTTGAATCGTTTTGAATGCATACGAAGGGATTTCTGTAATATTTGTATTTCCGATATGAAGAAGCTCTAAATTCTTCATTTGACTGATTACGTAAAAAATGTCATTATTTGGAGGATTGTTCACAAGCGGTATATTATTAATATAAAACACTCTTGTAATCAAATTTGTTTCATTGAATGCATTTGTATTAATTAATGTAAAATTAGATGCATCCGTGATCTCTATTTCATCGAATATTCTTCTAATTCATAAATTGCTTCGTTTTCCAAACGAAATTTTTTGAAATGTTTTTTCCCTTCAGGCAATTGTTGACCCAGTAAATTGAAAATTTGTTTTAAATTAATATTTTCTGTGCCGTAGCATGAGATTATATCGTCTGTACATTTACATGGATTTAATAATTCAGGTTTTGGGCATTTACTCGATACAAATGATATATGAATTATGACTATCTATATTGTGATTAAACCTAAAAAATTTAAAAGTCAGTAATTCAATCTTTTAAAGAAAGTGCAGATTTCTAAGAAATAATTGTCAATTTACTATTTATGCATTATATTATACCTATTTTTTAAAAATATTTTTTGATATAAATATATTTACAGAGAGATTGAAAAGTACTGCAATATAAGAATAGCAATATTTAAAGATTTTTGACTTAACATAACCCTATAGGAAAAAATCTAGAGGAGTAAAATCGAAACTTATTGCCGGCCATTCTATCGGTCCCCGCCGGCCAATCTATTTATTTGGAAATTTTGAATCAAGCCAATTTCGAGCAAGTAATGAGTAATGGGCTGGTGCTCCGTCCTGTTGAAATAAAACCTGTCCCCTATTTACCAAATTTCTAACCTTATGCCAAACCTTATTTTCCAAAAGATCCAAATAAGTAAAACGATTTACCGATTCATCAAAAAATTCAGGCCGAATTATCCAAACTCCCAAAAATTCGGCATCAAGCCATGAAACTTTCATTACCTACGACGTTTGAATTTATAGACCAGTGGGGGGTTTTTATCTGACCAGTATCTCATGTTGTGCCGGTTCACATGTCCATTCAAATAAAATATTGCCTCATCAGTAAAAAGTATTTTTCTAGAATAGTCCGGGTCCAAATCCTAATTTTTTTGCATTATTTGACAAAACTCTAATCTCCGGTCAAAATCGTCTTCAAATAAAAATTGAACCAAATTTATTTTGTAGGGGTGGTATTTATGCTCTTTGAGAATAGCATAAGTCCTTTTATAGGTAATGCCAACCTATACAGCAAGTTTTCTAATAATTTTAATAGGACTGGCGTTAATTTTTGCTAATATTTCCATTGATTTTTCTTCATCTGTTACCGTTTTGGGACGTCCGGATTTTTTCTTGTTTTCAACAGAATCAGTTTCTTCAAATTTACGAATAGTACGCTGAATATTAGATGGACTTGAAATCGGGACTTCATGGTTGTTCTCATGAAAAAGACTGACAACATCCCTAAAACTATTATTTTTATAATATAATTTTATCCATTCGACCATATGTTTAATCGAATAATAAAACATTTTTTGATTTTCACTCATTATTAAATATTTTTGTTCAGTAATTTTTTTGATAATTTTAAAGTAAACTTCAATTAAAATAAACTCAAATGAATAAATAAATCATATTTTGAGCATTTATATAGAGGTTAAACACCTGCTTAATGATTAGAATATTTAAAGAAGATCTAAAAATATTTGCCATTTGAAAAGTTTATCAGTATGCTTTAATAGGTGGTCATTTGAAAGAGGTGGGGGATTAAAAAGCCTTTTCAATACAATGCCTCTGTTGCAGTACTTTTCAATCTCTCTGTACTGTTTATATTAGAGTTGGAAAATTAAAAATAAATATTGTTTTGATGATAAACTTTATATCTACGCCCTGCCAGTACTGTACTAGTAATTAAAGTAAAACTATTAAATTAACATTTTTTGTTTCTTTATGTTTGAAATCAGTTTTCAATAAAGAAAACGATAAAAATTAAAGCTTAAAACTATTCAAAGTATTTGCATTATTAGGATTACGATTCAGAACTGTTTCAACACCTGTTAAAAAAATTGCTCAAATTGAGATTTCTTATAATTAAACCATTTATTTGAAAAATAGTTCACGCAAACTGGACTTTTAATGGGCTCCATTTTATTCAAACTGACACTTGTATGAGCCGCTCAAAGCTGGACAGTTCAGCTTAAAACTTGACATCTGGGCACCCTATCTTAAACTACCCCTTATTTGTTAACAATAAGGGTGAGTTAAGACCAAAACCAAGGGCGCGAAGTTTTTATTTCACAAGATTTAAAAGTGTGCAAATCAGTATTTTGAAGTAAAATTCTGATTTTTCAACACTAGTTTATACGCAATTGTTTTAATTATTTAATTTGTATACTAATAATAATTATTCTAATGTATAAATTGAAGATTTATTTAATATAATTTTAAAGTGAAAAATATAAAAACGTTATAATAAAATTATATTTACATTTATATTCTATTTAAGACTTTTGAAGTGATTAATAAAGTAAATACAAACACATTTAATGATCGCTTTAATTGTTTTACATCCGTATAACTTATAAAGTTAATTGTTTATCTTTAAAAATATGTTAAGCTTCACATCGATAAATGTTTCATCAATTAATTAATTTCTTAAAAAATATTGTCAATGATACTAAAATTATGTTACTATTATACTAAGTTGTTACAGTTTTATTTATCAATAGTTTTATATATTAATAATTTATATTTCATTTTACATCAATTTATCACAGCATTACATAATCTATAATTTCTGAAATAAAAATTACCCTGTTTTTGATCTTTGAACAAATAAAGGGTCAAAGACCAAGACCAGGATGGTGAATTATTGTTTCACAAGGAGTACAGCATTCCTAAATCATCCTCACACCTATCAATTAATTCATAATCATTTATTATAATGGATTTCATTAAAAGTTTTAGATATCCAACGAAATGTTGGATAAGTGAAAAACATTTAGTATTTTAAGTTTATAATACTCTTTATTTTCAAATAGTAAGATAAGCGCAATTATATTATATTAACGGTGTGGCAAAAAATATTAGGACAAAATTTATCGCATCAAAACAGTAACTCAGAATAAATATTTTTTATTAAATGATATGTAATTTTGAAGGGCACATATTAGTCTATAATCGATATGATTTATATTTAATTACAATTAATTTTGTGTTAATTATAGCTTTTGAACAATAGTTACTCCTTGATCGGGTCGTGCAAATTCAGTTAAAGTTCAATCAAAGGTTTAAATGTTTTACTGTCAAACATTGCCAAAAGTATAATTCCACTTAAATAAGTGGTCAGATATTTTAAATTTATTATTAAAAAAGAGAAATATTAAGAAATGTCACAACAAATTTCAACGAAATTTGATAAGAACCAGAAAAATATTTTTAAAATAAAGCGTTCATTTCTTTATCATTAATCTATGGTATAACTTTGTTATACAAATACCGCAATCCACCAAATGTCCCGCATTGCTGACAAATCGAAAATATTTTCTGATATCTTTGTCCGCTCATTAACAACAATGGTTTTAAAGAATAAAACACTAAATAACTCAAAATATAATTAGGTTTTGTATCAATAAAGTTGACACCATTATTGCGCAACTTTATTTTGATAGTGTCAAAAACGGATCCAGAAATGTGCAGAAGAATTATTTTTAGCCTTCGTTCACTAATGCCAATTAATTTGGTATATAATGTAGTTTTTAAATATAAATTTTCATGTATTTATCTATTATTAAACTCTAGCAAATGTCCAAATATTTTTTGCCACACCGTTATGCCAAATGATTATATTGATTACTTTTTTTAATTGCTAATCTTTTTAATTAAGTTTATTTTGGAAAATTATTTATAGATAGGCCAGCGATACAAATAAATCTTCATCAGCTTTTTTGCTCCTTAACAAAATCTGTTTTTTTGCCATCAGCTTATTGAATAGTTTTTATGGTATCGATTGCAACATCACCACTTTTAACGTTATTATATAATTTATTTTATTGCCTTAAAAAGGGTTTTGACTTTAGAGCCATAGAGATAATTTACAAATGCAATATAATATATAAACTAAAAGTTATGCATTTTCACTTAGATTTTCTAATGAGGCAAAATCGTTTGCAATAAAACCGAATGAAAAATTTTTATAGTATGCATTGAAAATAATTGAAAATTAACTGAAAAATATATATTGTTATCCTTGGAATAAAGCAAAAATTTGCAATGTCATTTCCCGTTAAAAATGACATTGAAATATGAATTTATAATTATTGAAATATACAAACTCGTAATGGTATGCTATTTGTAGTAGGACACCTGCAAACACCTGTATTTTTTTACATAATTTTTGGTAATTTGTTTCAAACTATGAAAATTGTTTCTTTACACGCTTTCAACCGGCCAGAAACAAATAAGATAATAAAAGCATATTTATGGCGTTCAATAGTTAATGTTTAGGAATAGGATAAAAATAAGTTTGTTAATATATAAAAGAAGCAGACTGTATGACCTATAACCTGTAATTATTTAATATTCCGAGCAAATCTTTCAATCACTAAATTAGTTTTAAAAAAATTAGTTAATAATTAAGAATCAAAACCGAAAAATGTTTCATTTTCCTCATTTTCATCATTCTCGTCATTTTTCATAAATCTAATTAATTTACGCTAAATTAAATTAAATTTGCATTAAATTAAGTCTAATTTAGATTAAATAAAGTTTAATTTTATTAAATGAGGTTTAAGCTTAAAATTAGAATTCTAGATAATTTTAAAAAAAATAAACATCTTGTAGATTTTTATTATTGAAAGGTGGCAAACATTACTTTTAGACTAAAATCTGTGTAAAACGTACACAACACCTGCGCAACGCTGTTTATTACCTTCTTTCTAACATTTTCACACCTTTTATTATTTAAGAGAAGTTATAAGAATTACTTTTTTTCCCGTATAAATGTGACGCAAACAATGATTCATCTCAGCGAT
>JAQGCH010001365.1:0-16020 GCA_034699485.1 Nanhermannia elegantula | reverse complement strand
GACTTTAATTACAATATAAAACTCTCGACAATACACCATTACAAGTGCTATTGCATAAGACTATTGCAGGGCTTCTCAAACTTTTTATACATTCGGCCCATAAAAAGGGGAGACATAACCGACCGAACAAACTATTTCAGCGTAAAAAACGTTCACTTTTTTTTCTAAGAATATGATTCATTCATAGCATTCACTTTCAATCGTTAAAACTATTTGCACTGTATTTTGGACACTAATTTCTGTTCTGGGACCAGATCTGATGTGGGCTCGAAGTAGTCAGTAGTTTGAGAAGCGCTGGAGTACTCTCAATAGATGCCAACCATTCTCATAAAATAGTCTCAAAAAGTAAATAAAAAAATAAAACACTAAAAAAACAATAACTGCAGTGTTGAAAATGAGACACTAAAGTGATAGAGAGAAGAGATAGGGAGAGAAAAGCAGACCTTTTCATGTATTTTGAAAGAAAGAATTAAATGAAAATAAATTATCTTAATATTAAACTGTTTTCGTAGACTATCTTTTCAAGAAAAACATTTATGTGTGGGAGTTGTCGGAGACAAAGGGGAAAGAAATGATATAATGTTTTCAAAATGAAATCATCTCAGACTTACCCAATTTGCCTGAAGTCCTTCTTTTTACTCTAAGACAAATAGTACGCGATCTTATGCACTGTTGGAGAGAAAAATGAAATGCTAGTCAAAGGTCAGCCAAACGTTTTATTGAATGTATAAAATTCTATAAAAACATAGTTAACAACCAAAACATAACAATCGTTTCTGACCTAACCATTCAGTCAACGTGTTTGAGACGAGGAAAACAAACATTTACTTGTATTTACCCTTTTTTGCATAAACTCATTAAAACTTCAAATAAAAAGTTGCTTATTATACACTCTATTCATAATATAATCAAAATCTGTCTAACAATTAAAATAATAAATAATTCATTATATATTACTTTTGAATATATTATCCATACTTTCATGTAATTCAATGCAAAGTTAAGAATAAATGCATTGCTTTTCAAATTAGTTATGAATTAGAGTACAATTCATTCAAATTCAAACCAATAACTTATAAATCAATTAAAATATAATAATCTTATGATAAGATTTTGACTCAATTATTGAATTGTTATGTCATATAATTTTAATCAATTTTAATCATTTGGTTAGAAAAACGTTAACTTTTATAAGTTATACATAAGTTTGAAGGATATCACACAGTATTTCAATAGCTTTAAGTCATATACTGAGAGAATTTATGGCACTAAACAATTGTTTGAATAATAGTAGAGATAATGTTAAGCAGACCTTAAGTATTGATAAATAGATTAGTATTTAATAGTAGTTTCACTAATATTTACATTTACTAAAGTTTTCATAAGTTGAGAAATACTTCATATAATTAATAATTAATACAAACTTTCATTAGATTAAGTAATAGTGTATTAAAGCAAACAAAACGTGTTTCAAATTTATGTCAAACTATCCAATGGTTTGGTTTAATATACAAATAAAAATGTATTCATATTTAGATAGAATGCAATTTAAGTGATAGAAAGCATAAAATGAGTGAACAGTACCTTAAAAGATGAGTTAATCTCTAATTGGATTCCATATAAAAATGTGAGATTTGGTTAATGACAACCAAAACCAGAGATTCATTGATTACAAAACATTATTTATTTACGAATTAACGGAAAATTCGGCGTAATTTTGAGTTTTATACAAACGGATGACTTGAATGCAAATAAGATTTGCATCAAATGATATCATATATAATATTAAATATTAATAGTAAATAATGAGAAGTTGACTCCAAAACAACACCCAAACAATTGTATGCCTTCTAAAGCCCTTTCAACGCAATTATTATACATATGAGAGTCTGCGCAATGACATCACTTCTATTAATATAAAGCACACTTCACTTCTCTCTCAGGTAGTGATTCAGGTATGAAAAGGTATCAAATCCTATGAAAAGGTAGGATAACCTGCACCCTCTTTATTGGCTTTTGCCATAAATATGTTGTTTGTAATATCAATACAAGGCGTACAACGCGTACGACTAATACAGCACTAGTGTAGAGCTCATTGGCACAGGTGTTCTACTCTATAATAGCACCGAATTATCCATTAAACAACTTAACACTATATTATACTAAAGCTTATTGTTTGAAAAATAGATCCTCTCCTCCTAATTAACAAATACAATGAAAATTACTCAAATTATAGACCCATTTCACTTCAAACAGGAACTGTCTTATACCTCACTATCCTTGTATTCTATGCTATTTTAAATATACGTCTCTTGTATTCAAATATATTAATTTTCTAAGTTTTAAGTTCTTAATTATTGTTTAGATCTTTAGATCGTATATTGTTCTCAATTTTTAATAACCAGACATAAAAAGCATCCCATTTATTCATCAGATAAGAGCTACTTTTGATCATTTCTCTCAAAAAACTAATTCACAGAATATAATCGAATTGTATTTGTTTGTGCCCACAGGGTATCATCAAATGAAAGTCCCAAAATTGATCCTCTATTCGAAAATATTTTTCTTAACTCAAAAAAGTCCAACAATTAATTAATGATTGAAAAGGAATTTTGATTAATTGAATGAACAAGAGTGCAATATCTCCTATTCAAATGCAAACTTCATTTCAAAGCTAAACAGAATAATTTGAAATATATATAAAGTTATATATATTCGCGATGTCTGTAATGTAAAAGTAGAGATAGGCTCAAAAACAACACGGTTTCAGCAAAATGAAAATCAAAATTTTTTCTTTTAGATGCAATATCACTAGAAAATGAAATATTTTAGCATTTTGTATATTTTGGTTATTAGTAGAGCAAATTCATATAGATATATGATTTCTAAAGCAGCCTAACCTGACCTGATTTATAACAAATCTATAAGGTCCATAAACTCCCCGACCGTTTGTTGTTAGTTTTTTCATTATTATTAGCAATGCGTGCTTTGACTTAAAAATCAAATTAAAGAATAGCTTTGGTTCTGTTTTATTCATAACGGAAAACCAAATGTTTTTGAATGCAATTCACTTAATTAGAATTGAATTTAAGCGAAATATAATATATAACTTATTAGTGGTGTGCAGTAAGTAAATGATTTGAGTCAATTTACTTTGAAAAATTGAAATTAGAGCTCTAATATGCTTGATTCTAATAATGAATATGTACAATTAGTATTATTTTAAGTTACAAAGCACAGCAACATTTCAATTATCAGGGTCTTTATAACTAGGGCAGTCAAAATATGTATTTAAAAATTTCAAAATAAGTATGTATTTATGCGCTTAAAATATTGAAAATATGCAAAAAAATATGTTCTATAAAATAGGTTCTAATTAAAAACATATACTATTCTTGTTAAAAGCTACAGGATATATATAATTAGAATTACGAGATGTTACAAATTCATAATTTCTTTAGCCGTTACATCAAAGTTAGGAATTGAAGGGTTATTTTGCAAAACCTGATATAGTTTCATAGTCAGAGTTTGGGTCAGTTTTCTCTATTAGTAGATAAAATGCTTTTTTAAGAAAATCAGGTAAAATATATACCAAAAAGCGAATAGCCTTTAATATGTATGTAAAATAAAAAACCTTGAAAATATACATTTTTATGCATTATTAATTCATATCCGTTTGATTGGTTATTTGTACACATTTATTAATTTTTGCATACAATTTAAAGCTATATGAGGAACATCATTGTCTTATTTAAACACTCATGCAAGTTTATTATTGGAAAGAATATAAGTATTAGTGGTGTCCCACACAAAATAATTGTTTTATTTTTTCGAGAATACAATACATGTATGATAGTTAGAAAAGTTCATTTTTTAGATAATTATCCTTTTCTTAATAGATTCAACTTTTTGAATGCCCTTCAAAGACATGTTTCACTGAATTGTCTTTTGATATTCTAAACTGTCTAAGAATTTATATTATTCTCTTTCAACTGCAAGAATTTTCAAAAACAACTGGGAGTTAGTTTCAAAACATTTCCGGCGGAACTTAAGGACTGGTAGTACCTGTATCTGTACCTTTACAACCCTTAGATAACACTGCATCAGATAAAATAAAATTCCAAAATGTTTCACCAAAAACTACCGGTAATTATTTTCGATTATTTTTTTAAAAATGATTGAAAATTTATTATTTTATCGTAAGTTTTTTTAATCAATTTAAACTATAATTTTAGAAAATAGTTTTTTTAGAAGTAACAATTAAATTAAAATTTATATTTCAACAGTGGGATGAGTTGAGTATATATAAAGACTGACACTGAGCTCAACAGGGAAGGGCGCGAGTCTTACCAACCGATCCCAAAAATATTTTTATAGCATAATTGTCATGTCATACCATTAGGTAGCGTCCATTAATTACGTTAGGCAAAAAGGGGTGGGTAGGGATCTGAGGCATTTGTTACTAAAGCGTTACATAGGGAGGGTAGATATAAATACAGTTGTAACGTTATGTTTTTATCAGCAGATTTCAAGCAAAAAAATGCAAAAATTTTTGAAAAATAAATTTTAGTGAAAATAATGTAACGTTCACCGTAGTGGGAGGGTAGGGTCAAATCTAAATGTAACCAATGCGTTACATGGGGAAGGTGGGAGTCAAAAATTGCCGATTATTGCGTAACGTAATTAATGGACGATGCCTTACTAAAAGTTCACATAAAAAAATGCTGACCGGCATAAGTGTCATAAATATTGCATCTTAAAAATCAGATTTCCCATTGAAAAACATTGAATTGTTATTCATTTAACATTTGAATATAATTAACAATAGTAAATGAAAATGTTTAATAACTCGAAAGATATATATATAGATTATTCATTTATATCCCGCCTTTCCTACTCGTAGGTATTAAGGCGGTTTATGCCAGATTAGGATAGTGTGAATCACATTGACTGTGAAACACTGAACTATTTCCAGCTAATCTGCAGCAACCCTGTTAAGAGTAGCAAAGTACCCTAAGTTGGGCCGCTTAGTCTATGCTAGCCTTGGAAAACTTTTTTGGCATACAGTTAGACTCGAATCCACAGTCACTCAGTGAACTGTGTGAACTTTTGATTCAATAATGAGCCATTGCCATCCAGCCAGCTGTTTAACTCGAAAGATAATTATTTTAGTCAAACTATATTCTCATTTTTGATTTTTGCACCAAAAAATACCTATAAAGCAATTTTTGTTTTTTTCGGTTTTGATTTCTCTGACCAAAAATTTTTAAATAAAAAATAAGTAATTTATATATTAATTCTTATGAAAATCTTAATATGAGTTGAATTCTATGCTTTTTAATTGAAAATCTGATTTTTAAGATGTGATAACTATGACGCTTATGCCAGTCAGCATTTTTGAGCTTAGCTTAGCTCAGCTCAGCTCACAGCTCAAGAAGTATTGAGCTGAGCTGATGAGCTGAAATTTGATAACTAAAATTAATTAATTAATAACTAAAGTAGAAATGATAACAAAAAAAATGAAACAATTTTATCTAAAGATACTATTCAATCATTAATTTGCTTAATTTTGATGTTAAAAATTTTTAATAAATAGATTTTTATATAAAATAAGCTAATTTTTTATCAGCTCAGCTGAAAGCTGAAGAGGCTGAGCTGCAGCTCAGCTCATCTCACAGCTCAAGCGTTTGAGCTGCAGCTGAGCTCTCATCTCAGAAATTTGCGTTGAGCTCAGCTCATAGTTCTCACTGAGCTTTGTCAGACACAAAGTATATAAAATATACTATTTCCATGGTATCTGTAGAATCAAAAGCTATAAATCTATATTATTAACTATGTTGTGTGTGTTTGTAACACAAACCAATTAAAATGCAGCATAAATGATGCCATACAAATAGTACTTTATAAACACAGTAAATGGCATCGGTTTCGATTGAGATATCATATAAAAATGGTATCGCGACAAAACATCGTGAATAAAATATCGCACATCAATTTTTTTAGTAAATTTTTCTATAAGTTAGTTAAGTGCCACGTAATGATAAACCTAACCTAAAAATATAGTTGGATCGCTTCGCGCCTTATTATATTTTTTCGTAGAACCTATAAAAATAAATGCTATAACAAAAGGAGGCAGACTTATGACAATGCTATTGTTTAACGAGTTTAATTATAATAAAATTTAATGTAATTAATTTTAAAAAAAGTCCAACTATTAAGTATTCACTAGTATAAGACTATACAGTATATAGTCTATACTTCACTGAAATTGTACTTTGTTTTATTGGTTTTACCTCTTAGTCCCCGGTGTAGAACAAAGTGTTCACTATTAGTGACTATTAACAAATTATAATTGAATTCACTATAAACGGAGCTTTAGAAATAAACTTATATAATAAAATCTGAATCAATATTTTTGAATGTATTTTTACAATAGGTTGCAAAAAGTTTTTAAACAAATATAAAAGAACTGTGAATGTAAATGCTTTTAATTAACAAATACTAATTTAGAAATATATTCAATTTCAAAGATGTAAAATACCATTAGGTTTTAATATTAACTCAATAGTAGACTAATAATTAAGATATCAATTGTTATTTTAATTTTAAATGAATTTCTCAAATAAAATAACTTAAAGCACAAGATTACTAAACCTCAATATAATACAGAATTTAGGAATATTTATTGAAAGGAAGCACATATTTAAAAAAGAATAGTTCTTTTAATCTTAATTATTATCTTTTAGAAAAATAATCTTATATAACGAGTTTCGGGTTGTCAGTGCTTAAAGCTATGCTTTTCTGTCATAAAATCATTAGTACGGTAGCATCCGTTGTACGTATAATTTTTTGATTAAATAAAAATTTGATTCAAAATTAATTATTTGACTATTTTCACAAAAGAAATATTTGTGTTGAGATTTGAGTTCAGTCACTGTTTTAATTGCTTAAATTGTAAAATTCTTTGCTGTTATTTTTGGCACTTTTATTAAGGGAAATATCAATATGAAGCAAATTTTTAGAATTTTTTGTCAATTTTGATAAGATTTCTTGTATTCATTGGAATTCATCAACAAAATTTATAAGAAAAATGTAATTATTAAGCAATATTCTGGTTTTCCAAAAAACATATATGGCAAATATACAGCACGTAAAAGTCTAAGGAAGTATTTAGTGATACAGATTGAAAAAGTCTGCAGAAAGTTTCTAAACTAATTTAAAATTAATAAAATATTAAAAGTATTTTTAACCCGTTAGTTAATTAAAGAAGCATCAAATTAGTGTTTTCAATTTTATTGAATGTTATATTTTCTCTAAAACCACATTTATTGTTCTCATGTTATGATCCAATTAACTTTCAAAGATTCTATTAATATGTTATACAAATGTATTTTTATTCTCTGATCATAATTACTAAGCAAAAGATGAGACAATTGAATAAAAGTCATAAGGACTGAGTTAATGAACATGATATATATGATATACGGCTTCTTTAAGTAATTAAATTTTAGTAATTTAATATAAATTGCAATTTTCTCTGACTGTAGTTAATCAAAAGCTTAAAGAGTATACATAACTATTATAATATTACACTATGCTCTGGCGACAGCCCTCACATTAGTCTTATAATAATAATTTCCTGTCTATTAGTTTTGTTCATAAATTGGAAGAGATTTTAGTGCACATTTGACTCACTCACACACATATGCCTACAATAGATGATATTGCAATATGATATTCTGTAAATAGTCACACATAAGAGCTTTCAGCGCTTCATTTTATCATTTTTCGATCCAATGCCTATTCCCTTAACTACGTTTACTCGCGTTTACTAAACTCAACATAAAGTTGCGACAAAATATAGTTTGAACAGAAGTTTCCACAAAAAATGAATTTTAATTACAATAAATTATATGAACACATGCCTGATGAATATGATGTATAATTTGTTGATGTGTTGAATCTTCTAATGACTTTCCATTGATCTCAAGAATTTCATCACAGTCGCTGCGTTCTGCTGGAGAACCTATTAATTTATAACAATCTTATATAACTTACAAGTATACCTGTGTTAGCTATTTATAGTCTTTATAGTGCTTATCATAAAAAGATTCAACGAAAAAGTTTGCAAATCGAATGGAGCGATGAAATTAGAGTTAGTGTTATGAGTGCGAGTGTCGAGTATGTAGAGCACAACTGACAGGATGCCAAACACTTATCTCTCATAAGTGACATAACTTAATGATATCTATTCACGCTTGCATTCATTGACTAAGACTTATGTAAACACAACTCAAATACAATCATTTATGAAATGATACTTTGCTGCAAAAACAATATAAAACTAAATTGAATAATAAAGTAAATGAAATTAGAATTTATGAAAAAGTCTATTAAAACAAAATCACATTCAGTTAATGATATTAATTATGTAAATGGCTGAACACTTATTCTTTGGGTAATAAACTCTCGTTTGAGAGCTAAGCTATTAAGTAAATGATAGTCACTTACTCTTAGCTATTAAAATGTGAGAGCAAAAGCATGCATCACTTGTTAGTCACTTCTTTAACACAATTTTGTGCATCATATCTGATCTGAGATCAAATTTGCTGAGCATTTGGGTAAAACTGGCCAACAATGAAGTAATGCAATCAAAAATGAAGATATATTTAAAGGTTGTACTTACCATACAGTTTAATTTTTCCGTTTTGTTCCACTAATACTATCACATATCCTCCAAGATCAACCATTTTGTTACCACAGCACTAAGTTTCTGAGGATTTTGGTGATGCGGCATCTCCTCAACCATTTGGCTGATCAATTCTTATGAGCAAAACTTCTATTCACACATCGATTGGAGTCAGTGCGCGCGCGTTCTCTCTTCCTCTCACACACACACTTGCTCTCATTCTCTCAGCATCTCATCTTAATTTCAGATCCCGATGGAATTTTTGGATAATTTGATGCCCCATATATCGCATCTTTCTTCACATTATCGGTCAATTTGTTTAATACATTGTTTTACTCACACAGCTTACAGCGTGTCTCATAAGTTGTAACACATTCTCATATAGGTATCAATTAGATTTATAAGCTATCAACTTATCTTAGGTGAGGGCTCAACCACACAATCATTTAGAGTTACGATTTTGAAAAATGAAGATATAATCAACTTTTTTCTCAAATCCATTCATTACATTTAATTTTCTTTTCTATAAGTTCTTGTATTACCTTTTTATACGGTATCACTTGTCTCGCAAGAGTTGTTTCTTTGCATTTTTTATGACTCGATAGTTTATGATACGTCAAAATTCCACATTAAGTGTAGGAAAGTATTCGTGTATACAGCATAATAAGATTCAGTCAAGTGTTACTCCATAAGATTTTTATTAAATAACTTTTACAATGGTGTTGTTTCTGTTTGTATTCCAGTTCCTCACTTTAATTTCTATTCCTATTCCATTTCCTTAAAAAATTTTTATTTCTATTTCTGTTCCAGTTTCAGTTCCAGAAAAAAGTAATTTTTATTCCTATTCCAGTTCCTGAAATTGATTTCTCTTCTCATTCACGGAATAGAAACATCACTACTTATACCTATTAGGAGTTGAAAACTTTCCTTTGTATAAAACTTATTTACTGCTAAACTTTTTATAAATAGAAATGGCTTTTATACTATAAATTAAATCATTGTTAATTCAATATAAAAATCTTTGAAACCAGTAAATGAGCTGATTCTTTGAATAAGAAATAAAGAAAATATTGTCTCACAAGTGAATGATTTATCGCCAGAATATGCCGTTCATTAACGTCTATTTTAAGCCTTCTTTTGCTTTATAGGAATATTCGTTAATCTTTTCCGGAATTGTTGAAAATGAGTAACTGTTGCGTGCAATGCATGCTTAGGTCGGGTTTCGTAAAAAATTCTTTAAATCTTAAAATGTTCTTTTTATAAAACAATTTATTTATTATTTTGATCTGTAGTGCACAGAATATTGAAATATTTTATACAATGCCTCACTTTGAGAAATTCTTGCAGAATCATGTCTTCGATCAATAAATATATTTGTTTATAGATATATTCTCTTTCTATAGATTTAATGCTAAGACTTTAGGATTAAATTCTAGAAAGTATTTTCTGGAACTACCGGAATATAGCGTTTGTAAAAAATTCATTTCTTAACCCAATATGTTTTGTGCGCTGAGGACATAAAATCTAATTTTTTATTCACTAATTTTAGAGATGAGATAAATTCTAAACTCAAATTCAATTTATTGAATCAAATCTTGAAATAAGACTTCAGGTTATTTATAGAAGTACTGGTTTTACTCAAAGTTTCAGTAAAATAAGATTAATGTGTGAAACCATTGTTTTTGTTGTAATAGATGTTTAGAAACCACAATTTTATCATAAAATTGAAACAGTTTTTAGTGACACTCAATGTTCGATTTCATTAGTTTTAATGATTTACATCTTTTGTGTACAGCTATTCCCCAAAAGTTGCATTTTGATCCCACAGAGAGGTATTTTGCTAATAGTTCAAAAGTACACTGTATTGAACAGTTAACAATGGTATGCCACCTATTCGATCAAAAAGTATGGACAAAAATTTTTATTTGTATTAAACATATATATGAAGCTAATATCAAATTTTTACACATTTTAAAGCGATTTTAAACTAAATTAAATTGAATTTAAAACAGAAAAAATGATTTAAAGGTTTTCTTTATTAAAGAATGCAATTGTTTAGAGAAAGTTTAACAAAATATTTGTTGAGTTATATTAAAAGCTCATTAAGAATTACATACATTAAGAAATAATATCAATAGACTTACTGCATTCTAAGATTATTCTTATTTTTATTTGTATCTCCAACTAATCGTAGTTAAGTATTTTTATATAAGTTATTTTATATATATTTCTATTAAAATTAGATACTTTATAACTCTTGACATTAAAAGTATAGACTTTGCTATTCATATGAGATAATTTCTAGCACTTAAGATAAATACTTAAATTATCCATATTATAAATCTTAAGTGCTTAAGAAATCGCATTCTTTAATAAAGTAAACTTTTAAATCATTTTTTCTGTTTTAAATTCAATTTAATTTAGTTTAAAATCGCTTTAAAATGTGTAAAAATTTGATATTAGCTTCATATATATGTTTAATACAAATAAAAATTTTTGTCCATACTTTTTGGTTGAATAGGTGGCATACCATTGTTAACTGTTCAATACAGTGTACTTTTGAACTATTAGCAAAACACCTCTCTGTGCCCTGATTAAGACAAAATTATTAGTGAGTCATTAATGAGGTGATTATGTATAGAAAAAATGATTCAACACTAAGTTTTGAGTCAATATTAGTAGTATTTTCTTAAAACTCATGTATTTTCTAAATTATTACTCAAACCCTTATGAATCGGCATCTTTTCCTGGATTTTGCATACAGATAAAAACGTAACTTTTTGGAAGTGATTGTAAACCACAGCCGTAGCCAGCTATGGGCAAAGGGGGCCCAGGCCCCCCCCAAGCAAAAATTTCTGGCTACGGCACTGTTGTAAACTGATTCTTAGAGTTATTGGATCACACCCTCCAATCGTGCTTTGTTTGAATGCATGAAAGCATAATTTATAAACATCTTCAAAATATACAGTATTGAAAAACTCTTGAAGTTTTTTAAAATGTAGGCTTACGTGCATTGAAACAAAGCACAATTGGAGGGTATGATCCAATAACTCTAAGAATCAGTTTACTGCATAAACATTGCCCTATCCCTTGAGTTTACAAATAACAGTCAGGAATCAATGAAAAGCATTATAAAGTTGTTATTCAATTGGATGCACTCAAAGCATTCATCCCAACAAAATAGAAAGTTCAAAATGCATTCAATGATTTGATTAGCCTTTCATTTTTAGGCAAAGTTTGTTAAAACGTTTGGTCTACCTATGAATTTGATAAAAATTTTAATTTCTTAAAGCCTGTAGAAGCCTATTGAATATGTTTAAATATATGCATGAATAAAAAAAATAATAACCAAACTGTTATTATTTTAATATTTTGACTCATGCACATAGTACGTACGCAGTCAGGGGGAAGGAGGGGTCAAAAAATTTTTAATGCGTACGCGTACATAGACATTGTATAGCTACGTACGCTAACACCGAGGGGGAAGGGAGTCTGAAAATTGCCCAAACCTGCGTACGTACTATGTGCGCGAGCCCTTTATATTAAAAAGTGAAATATTAAGATAATAATAGTTATGAAAAAATTTTATGCTAAGAAAATGCTCTTTTGTCAAAAAAATTGTCTCCGAAAATAGATGTATGTTTGTTGTTGTTGCCTCCGGTGGTGATGACTTTCACAGCACCCCTGAGGCCTCCAGGAAGGCGACGGCTCGTTCGGGTGCTCTCCATAGTGAGAAGGGTTAATCTGATGGATTAAAAAAATCAAAATTACAAGATATCCCGTGAATTAAAAAGATTTGTGTAGATACCAGAGTCCGATTGAACTCAATCATTATTATACTGATGGAAATCTACAACAGTTGCAAATCACTTTTGATCATAAGTTCCATTCGGGGAATGTTCTTTTCAGGGAATCGTACCATTCGGGGAAATGGTTTTCGAGGAATCGTCCCAAACCCACTTTTATTTATGCGGTAGAGGTAGTCACGAAGGAGGTGGGACATTGCAGCACGTGTTTTGCGGGAGAGGGAAAGTTCAGAGGGAGCGATGTCAAGGGGTCTATGTTTGAGTAATTTATTGGGCAGTTTATACTTTCTGTTGTAAAGTTAGTGTGGATTGTGTTCATTTTTAGGGGAATATTACTTGTAGTGGGGCTGAGTGTTTCTGTGGGAGGGGCTCGAAATGTGCTACGATAAGGAAACTATATACTCTATTGTTACACAATTCGAGGGTGCCCCCTGCCGAGTTTATTGTCCGGTTTTGTCTTTGGCAAAAGGTGGTAAGCCTGGTACAAACTCATATTCTCCTATATGTTTAACATTAGGTCACGTGTAAAAATGCGTACATAGGGGAGGGGGTCTAAGAATTGACACTTTTTTGCTTACGTACTTAATGGATGACGCATAAGCTAATTGTGTGAAATTATTAATAAGTTTTAGTGTACCTTTTCGCTAATTTTAATTAAAACATCTTTTTACTGATATCTTGTTTAGATTTGAGATTTCATTTATTTAGATTGATATAAATCCTGTACTGATTGTAAGATTGGTTTTACGTTTACACTCAAAGTTTATATCGCAGTATAGTATTAAACCATTCACTTCATTTACTGTACACGTCTCTCAACAAAAATCCGGCACCCCTGGTATTGGGCTTACTCCCCCTTATGCGTTCATACATAAGGGGAAGTAAGTCCAATACCAGGGGTGCCGGATTTATGTTGAGAGACGTGTACCGAATGAATGCAGTACAATATAATAAATACCTTTTATTAAATATGAAAACCCCTGAGATCTTAATATTCTCTATGAGAAACGTAAACAACAGTACAGTACTAATAACAGAATCTTATTTAAATTAATTCAAATTAACAGAATTGTTTAGAATATGTTGTATTCGAATCTCTTTAAGATTTTTCTGGTATGCGAAACAAGATTTCGTGTAATCAATTCATTTTATTATTAATTATATTTTCATTTTCTATGAATATTTTTATGAGACTATTTAGGGTCAGCCAAACAGGTTCATGAAGTTTAAGTTAATTATTATGTGGTATAAAATTTAGACAAATGGTGCTTTCACTATAAAGATATACAATAGAATCATATTTGCCTCTTATTCCAACTGATGCTTACGAGGTTTGACTTTCTTTGTAATCAATTTATGAAATCGAGTTATGAAATAACTGTAAAAATAAAGTTTTAAAATTCGCTTATTTTGGATTTTATTTATTCTTTCCCAAAATTTTTCATTAAACTCGCGAAAACTTTGGCATCAAAGTAAAAATATATTCAGTCTTATACTAATACTGTACTGTACTACTTATACGGTAAAAGCAAACGCGCACATCTGTTGTTCTTTCGTCAATATTGCAAACACAGCTTTTTTCTAAGAGGTTGAAAAAATAATCAAATCGATGATTAAAAATGCGTATTGAACACCACAAACCACCGAATCCCTGTTTTAATACCCTTATAGCAAGCTTTGTTTAATTAGAGTCATTTAAAATTATTGATTAAACAAAATTGTAGCTTCCACCTTAGCGGTTACCTAATACGTTTGGTACTTAGGTTTATTATTATGTGGCACTAAACTTACTTATGGAAAAATATAACAAAATTTTAATAAAAATCTTAATATCACGAAAACTACTTTCTACAGACAAAAAATATTTAAACACTTTTCAATGAGTGTCCAATTGTACAAAGTTTGCTATAAGTGTTTAGTATTAAAACATGTATTCGGTGGTTTGAGGTGCTCCCATCGTGAGCGGTGACGAGCACGAGCACCGAGCGTCGAATTTTCGCCTAGGTAAGCGCGAGCGTGCTCGGTTGCTTGGCGAGCGTCAAAAGTATTACATATTAAAATGTTTTTTTTATGAAACAAAGGTTTTTATTTAAACAAATGCATACTTTTATAATAAACACGTATAATTTTGTTTTAAAGAATTTAGATATAGGACCGCACAGATTATCATATACAAGGTGTGCATTAAAGAACCAAGTTTTTATAAAAAATTAATTTCATTTCCACTCCACATCCACACAGTCTTTTTCCAATTTTGACTCTATTTTCATTCGATTCCACTGCATTTTCTTGGGTCCACATCGATTCTACTCCATACGGAATCCAATTTAATTATCTAGTATGCACTTTTTTATACCAACTTTAGAGAATATTATCTCAAATAAAACAGAATATCGAATATATCATTAATTCTTTTTTTCAATGATTTACTAGATATTGAATGATAATTAGGCTTAGGGTGACCAACCGTCCAGATTTCAGCTAGACTGTTCATATTTTGGGATATTTTCCAAAAATCCAGTGCTTGGTCCCGCCTTTGAGTTTTTCCCAAAATAAGAATTTATAAAAAAATATCCATTGATTTTTTAATCTCCAAATAAGCGATCAGTTTCCCGAAATTTAAATCTCTATTACTTCTCTGTACTGCCTCTAACTTTAAAATATATACTTTCACGTATAGCAGCTTAAAATTTATATATAAAAGAGCTATACTAATAAAATATAGGACTCACGAATAATAAGATAATAAATTTGGAAAATTGTTTAAACTAAAAGTTCGTTACTTATCAATGAAAGATCTTCAGCTTATAAACATCATATCAACTTAGTTCTAAACATAAATCATTGGTCTTTCCCATAAATCTTTCCTAATTTTATTATAGAACTTATTGAGTCAAATATGAAAACTAGTTTCAAAAGTGTTATCCTTTTGTGAATCATTTTTAATAATAAAATATATAAATGTGTACAGTTGGCTAAAGATATATGCTTTACACAAAAGTATATATCTTAATTAAATGCTCGTTTTTAAAGTTAGAGTTAGTACTACACTTCTCTATTCATATTTTCAAAATAAAAATTTCGAGACTCGTCGAGACTCTAGAACCAAATTCTCGATCGAGTCCCGAGGCCGAACACTACTTTTGTGTAATTAAGTCTCGAATGATAAAAATTTACTAACTTAGCGCTCGGTACCCGAGCGTGTGCGTCAATGTTATTGATAATACGCATAAGTTATGGCCGAACAGAAGACCTCTGACAACAGAATATGAAGGCAATTTCGGAGACACATTTTGACAAATAGATTCGCTCACAATCAGGATGACCATCAAAGTTTTCAATAACAGGGTCTGACTGTATCAAAACTACTCTAAGTCTAAACTTTTAAATACTTAAATAACAAGAGAACCATACAATTAACAAAAGAGATTACGCCTTACGTTTAAACTTAGGCGAGATCCATTAAGTACGTACGCACTCATAGGGGGAGGGGGGTCAGTCAAAAGCGTACAAACTCATATTCTC
>JAQGCH010001364.1:0-16023 GCA_034699485.1 Nanhermannia elegantula | reverse complement strand
GGGATAGAGTTAGTAAAGTATCACAACTATTATTAGTATTCAACTTATATTAGGATTTGTTATCAATAGTCTAATCACTGAGTGGACCCTTAGATATCAGTAGACTATCACAGAAGATAGCGGGTGTGGGACTGGTCAGGTCTAATTAATCTAATTTAATTAAAAGTTAAAATTGTTGTTCAAATTTATATTAAGTTTTATTGTTTTAATCTTTTTTTGCATCATTTTATGATTCTGTATACTCTTGAGTCACTTTTATTGATACAGTTCATCCCCCTTATAGTGAAACCCGTTATAGTGAAATCCCGCTTATAGTGAAGGGTTGGATATATCTAATTCACTTTTTGTCAGTTTAATTTGTGTGAGTTTATAGTAAAACCCCGATATAGTGAAGGCTTTTGCCGGTCACGACCGTTTCACTATAACGGGGTTAGTCTGTACTGCATTAACTTTACGTTAGAATTTAAACAATTAATTTGCTTGAATACCTCTTTGAATGTATGACAAACTTTATTTGTTTAGATGTTTGTTTAGTTTATAAATAAATGTTAACTAGTCTTCTACAAGATCGTCGATTCTTTTGATTTTGTCATATCCTAATCAGACCTGTGATATATCCTCTCAAATTGTAACAAAATACTAACAAAACAAAAGTATAAATAGATTATAAAAGGTTACTAACTGTTTCATTTCTGGGAATACTAATACTCAAACTTAATATCAATCAACTAATAGTTAAAACTAAAATAATAATAAAATTATATTTAAATAATATTTTAAAATAAGAGATTATTGTCATTAAAATATATTATGTCTTCGATGTAATAATAATAAGCAATGACTATAAGAAAATTCAGTGATTTCTTAAAAGTTAAAATTTTTTTTATATAAATTCCATTTTTTACAACTAATTTTTAAAGTAATTTATTTAAAATATTGTTTATAAAAGTTTTAAAAATAATGTTTAGTGATTAAAAAGGATTTATAAATGTTTAGTTTGATTGACAGTTATTGACAGTTGACTTAAACTTTGTCAGTATTTCGCAATTTGAGACGGGATATATCCTATCATTCACAAGAAATGAAGAAACTTCTCAAAGTATTTCTCATTTGGAAACGCATTTTCAAAGATCATTGTTGAGCTCAAATAAACCCTTTTCTTTGTAAAAAAATTTACAACATATATATTGAATTCCGAGTGCTTTCAATTGAATAGAAGTCTTATTAAATAAAAGCCAGAAAGTTATTTACAATATTGTCGTCTTTCAACTTAAATTTAAAGCTTCTATTTATAATTTAATTTTGTTATTCCCTTTCTGGTCGTCTTTTGGAAGCACTGTTAAAGCATGGAGTGCTCTCAATCTAATATAAGTTTGTATTCAATTATCTCAGAATATCTTAATTTAATTCTTTTCTCAAAATTAGGATACAATTTAATGTTAGAATTATTATAAAACTTTTTTCGTCTCAAAAATAGTTAGAAATGAATTTTAAATTTAGTTTTCAACATATTTAATAACTTTTTATGCCTTCATTGATATAAAAATTATGAAAAAAATTTTGTTATTTGAAATAAACTCACATAAAATACAATATTTATATATTTGAATAATTCATTTTTAGATCCATTTCTGTAATGCGATTAAGCAACAGATTATATAATAGATTCAACTGACAAAAAGTTGAGTTAATATAATTTGGATTCTTTACTAAACTTCGTAAATTGAATAAGTGCTCCATTTATTCTTTAATTATTTCATAAGCTAAGAAATAATTCAGTTCAATATTCAGATAATTCTTAAACATTAAAAAAGCTATTTCTTGTTAATCTGTATTCTATGGCAAAAAATTCATTTTAATTCCTGTTTACATTATCTGTATGTTTAGAAGTCTTTGTTTTAATCTTCTTAGGGATTAAATTTTCATTATTTTTAAGTCCAATTCCATTCCTCTTTTAAACAGCCGAAAAACTTATTAAAATTTTAGCACAAATGTTGAAAACAATGTTTAAATTACAAACACAAACTACAGACTAAGACTTAGAACACTTAAAAAAGACATTAAGAAGTCTTGAAACTAAATATCTTATGGAAAAGTTTAGTAAATTTTTAAGTTTATTAGTTTTATTCCAAGAGAAAAAATCCCCTCAAATCCAAAGCTTCTTAGCATTTCATTGAGTGCTAAAAATTACTTTTAACACAAACTCAACCAAATAGAAAACAAGAAGTCTATTCTATTTGATTGATGGACTGGAAACTCAACTCTCGATTTTTATTGTTAAAGACCTTATTATCTGCAGAAATGATGCGGAAATTATTTGGCCTTAAGATCTCGATTCAGCACTCAATGAGTTATCGCTTCAAAAAAGTTCAGTTCAAAGGCAAGTTCAGTGATTAGAGACATACATATAAAAGATTGATTAATATTTAATATGTACAGTATTATCAATTATAATGAGTTTATCAATTATAGTGTTTTACAACTTTAAAATCACCTCAACTTTCAAATAGTTTACATAAATCACTAATTTATAGTGATTTTGAATACAGTTTATTATTATGCAAAATAACTATAATAATAATAAATAATTAAATATTCTATCTTTAAGTTATACTTAATTTTGACATAAAATCAATTTTGACGTTATTGTTATTATAAAAATGAGATCATAGACTAGTACTATATTATGTATAACAAGTTTGGACTTTTCCTCAATTCTTTGGATTTTAATAGCTGTTTGAGTCAAATGTGGAATTAGCGGCTTCTTTATTGGCTGAGTTTGAGAACTGACAGGTTGAGGTCTCATTTGTGATACATTGGACCTTAACGTCTCCCGAACTTGGATGAGTTTGAAAGTCCTGTAATTCAAATATAGAGATTAGTCCAGTAATTAGAGTATAATTAAAGAATAGTTATGTTATAATTAAGATTACAGTTAATTATCTAATCAATTATTCAGAAAACACAACTGAGAAATGGGTTGTTTTTCTGATGAAAATACACTGCAAAATAAAGTGAGATCTAGCGCTATGTTAGGTAGGATTTAATTAGATTGATATCTATTTGAGTACTTTTTATTGGCTTACGAAAGCACGTATTGTTATTAAGTTAGATTAAATTGAGTTAAAATACTAATAGTTTTAATAGTTTTTAATGTCAATAGACTTGCAATAAATGATTAAAACTCATTTTAGATAACTTTTTAAGTGAATAGTTTTTCGGTCTTTGAATTGATTAAAATATTAAATCATTTATTTGAACTAATCTTTAAAATTATTTTTTGATAAATCGAGAGCCTATTAAAGTATATTTTCAGAAATATTAAAAGATTGGCTTAAGAGCTGATTTGTGACTGAAAAACCACAATTACAATGTCTTTAAGCTTATTAAGTCTTATGATTAATGGATTCAACTAATTATGATCTCTAATGATTTTTTATTTCATTGTGGAGACAAATGATTAAACTTAAAAATTAATGAATACTTTGTGTTTCATTTTCATGTAATTAAAAAAGTTTATTTGGCATGAAATTGATAACCAGTTATTAAATGTCCAAATTTATCATTTAAATGAAGGCATACCTGATCTATACGAGACTGAGACGAATAGATTTGATACTGGCTGAGTACACATAATAGACAATATGTCTGTAAAGAGATTTTTGTATAATTTAGTGTTTGAATAGTGTTTTTCTATAGATTTCTTTACATTTAAGGCGCAAATAACAAAATCGATGCAATGAATTGCTGCCAGAAACGGATCACTAGTCTGTAAAATAAATTTAATAATTTTATGTTAAAATCGATATGAAATAAGAAAAATTTTAATATTCTATTTTATGAACTGTATTTTGATATGAAAAAGTATGCAAATAATTGGATTTTTTCGAATACAGTAGAATCTCGTTATAATTAACTTTCTATAGTGAACTCAATGGTTCGCTATACTGTGCTGTAAAACTTATATAAAAAACTTCACTTATAATGCAGTTTTGTCATAATATGTGGGCATCTCTTTACAGGAATTTCATTATAATGAGAGTTTACGTCTTATTGATAAGTATTTATAAGAATTTTCAATATCTGTTTGAAATTTCTAAAAGATTTTTTTTGAATTTGAAAGCTTAGATGCATTTTTAGTAAGAATATTGTATTGATGGTGGTAGATATCATTTTTTAAATGGTCTAGTACGATTCGCAGATAATCATTTCCTCGACGGCTCATTTTACATACAGTTTGTTTCACCTACCTACAATCATTTTTCCCATAATTCCCCATTAAAATCATCTCAAAATCATATATAAAACTGTAAATTTTAATTCACCAAGTTAAAAATCTAAGTGGACACTGTAAATTTTAAAAAGTCAAATTAAAAAATTATATTAGGTGCAAAATCCTTATATAGGAATTCTAGTGTCGTATAGTAACTTAGTTTCCACTTTCATATTCACTCTTTAAATATAAAAATTAATTAATAATACAATAAACTGTCGGTGAAGTGATTCTCACAAAGAAATAATTATATTATTTTTTTAAACAATCATAGGATTCAATTTGGTTGAGCTCACACTCATAAGCAGAAACCGGCATAATTGGCAATTAGTATCTTTAAATGTCTAAATCGGTACTAATCTTGAGTTAAATTTATGTTTGATTCAAGAAATTTTGAGTGGGTATCGAAAACTAATCAATCTTTTTGTGCCTATTCCTTCTTTTTAAATTTTTTAGTTTCAAATCAGAATTTTATGCAATTTTTTAATTATGCCGAATATTATAAGTTAATTCTTGCAAAAAAGATCAATTCCTAGTTTATTCCATAACTGATAACATACTGTATTATAAATTTAGTGATTTATGAGATGTTCAATCAAATCAGCATAATTTTCAATTCTAGTTCTTCAATAATAGTATTTAATAAATTTAAGAGAAATTTTCTGATTAAGTCATGAAAAGTTAATAGAAATTAATTGAATCGTGTAAAGGCATAATTTCTCAACTAATATGCAGCTAATATGCACTCATGTAATAAATAAGTTCATCAAGGCTTTCAAGGGATTAAACTTTTTCTTTATAAAAATTATTTTAGAATTCATTTACAAGTACTGCAAATTCGTTACATTTTGTTGATAATTGAATAGACAGTAATTGATAATTATTTAAATCTAAATATTTTATTGAATTAAATCATAATTATCAATAAATTATATCTTTATTCTATCACAAGTGTCACGAATACGACAAATGTGAACACTATTTAAATTACCTCAAAATTGTTTACAACGAGACCATACAGTAGTTATTTTTTATGAATAAAACATAGTTTATTACAATCTTTTATTAATAGATATTAATATAATTTTTTCTCCGTATTATTGGATTATATATCAAAAATACTGCCATAATATTAATAACGATAAATATTAGATATTGTACAGATATGGAAAAAATAGCTTGCAATCCAAATTCTTATCAATTTTGATAAAAATGCTAATCTTTTTGAAATTTTGATGTCTAAAAAGTTAAATAAAATGAAAAAAGACCTCAAAAGAACTTTATATCACTCATATAAAGCATGCGTTTTGTTGTTATTAAACATCAATTATAAGCATTTATTATTAGTCTTCAAATTATAATTTATTTTGTGATTTTTATTATAAATTGAATTGAATTAAGTTTTTAAACAAGTGTGCTATTCATTTGTAATTTGATTGATTTAATGCCGCGAAAATTTTATATTAAATTTATATTATTATATTAAATATTAATTAATTTCTATGTTTGAGTATTTTCTATCAATACAGACATTTCATATATTAGTAATTGAATGATTAGTCAATAAAAAGTTCTTTCATTTTCTAGACCTATCACTCAATTTTTAGTCTTTTTTCACGAAAACAAATAAAGATAAGTCTTATCAAAATTGATAAGAATTTGGATTGCAAGCTATTTTTCCATATCTGTACTATACGTTATCAGAAAATATAATTAATTAATCGAAATTACTTTAATAAATAGATAGAAGTTATTGTATTATACATTATTGTTATAAATTGTTTGCTCTGTCTGTATAAGACTTGTTATATTTATATATTAATATAGATATAAATGATATAACGTGTTAACTAAAAAAATCTTAGTTTGTTGAGTATAGAGACCTTCATGTGCAGAAATTTTCCCAATAATATAAAGCACTTTTGTACGTAAAGGGAATTGAAAAGGAAATGTAATCTCTATTTTTGTTCATTTTAATAATGAGTTTATTCAAAACATAGTCAAAATTGATTAAAAAAGAGTTATAAATACTTAAAATATTGCATTCATGCGTTCGCTAACAAAAGCCTTCTATGATTATTGTTAAGTAAGGGTTTGATTTAGTATTCAAAATAACAATAATTAACTATTATTAATAATTTAATGAATAATAAAAAGCCCTTTTCATTGCTGTGAATTAATTAATGAACACCCTATGGAATAATTAAAGTAATTAAAATTTTCTCTTATAATGGATGTATTAAAAGTCTGGTAAAGTCTGGTGCCGGAGATTTTGGCCAACATGAAGGTCTCTTATTTATATAGGTTTTCATTACTAATTCATAGCATTTCTTATGACTTATCATAATATGTAATGACTTGTAATGTAATCTCAAAGCATTGGATATCAAGAACAGAATTATTTCTTATTATTCTTACCGAAGTTAATATCAAATAGAAAGAGAATAATATGTCAATAATTGTTGTTATCGTTACCATTACTATCCATGGAAGTAATAAGTGTTTGTTTTCCTAAATAGTAAGCATTCATATCTTTGTTAAGCTTATATTTATTCTTAGTTTTAGTTCATTTATTCCTAATTTAATTATAGTGAAAATTAAAGTCTATGCCTGTATTCAAAACTCTTAACAAACATATAATACTTCTATTCTAATATTTTCAATTGAGTCAAAAAATAAAAAACTTTTTCAAATAGAATTTCTACTAAGAAAAAGATAACTCTATAAGAGAACATTTTTTCACCCAATTTCTTGAATTAAGTTTTCATTTATTTTTAATAAAAATTTAGAAAATTTAAAACAATTTTTATTATTTTAATTAAAATAAAGTGTAAAATGAAAATGCTATAGAAGTATATTAAAGTTTTAGTCTTCAAATAAATAATAAATGAATAAAAAATAGAAAAGCAATTGTGAGTCTCTTCCAAATTAATTTAATTACCACAAAAAAGTATTGCTTTCTAACTAATTATCAATCATTTTATGTTATGCTAAACCTCATGACTTCTCTTTCCTTTGTAACTGAATATAAGCGCATTTCTTCTATTGAAAGATTTGATTAAATGATAAATATTACATAATTCTCTTATTCCCAGATCTCTAAGATAAACAGCATCTGTACAGCATATAAATAACACATCAAAGTTACACATAAGAAGAATAGAAACAAAAATGGATATCATATAAAATTCTAATAAAATCTATTCAATATCTCCTTTCACATTATCAAAAATCATTGAAATTGTGCGAAACCATAAAATTCTTCAAAAGATTAAAACATTTTTAGTTTTGAATAATTTTTTCTCATTGTGTTAATTAATAATTGACATGTTTTCAGTTAAATCATCGCACTTTCAGTGAAAGAGACTTTATTTTTATAGTTTTCCTAGTGATCTATGAAATATCTGATGAAATTTCTCAGTTTCTTTGGTAAAGTTAATAAAACAATTACTAATTTTCAATATGAAATATAACGGAATAATGAATATACGAATAGTTTTTGTTAATAGGGAATAAAAAATAAAAGTGACCACTATTTTGAGCACCACTAAGAAGTGATGTTTCCTGAATTTGACAGATATTAAAAAATTCAATTTGTTTCGACATAAATTTGATGTGGGAAATATATTTTTAGAATCAGTTACTACTCTGTGGCGAAAATTTTTTTAAGACGATTAGAGTTTAGTAACAAAATAAATAAAAATTTAATTCAAGATATTAACTGCAATACACTATATTTAGGTTCTCAACAATTTTTTATTAATTGATTAATTACTAAAAAAAGGTCAGAAAAATGATAGAGAAATACGATCTAAAAGAGAGATACATATAGACGTTACCGCATGGATTCCGATCAAGAGTATAATTGATGATACAATAATAGTTACCGATAGGGTCACCATCACTAATGTGAAGATCAATTTCTCTGCAAGAAATAGATAAGTCTCTGAAAAGTCTTTTCAAGGCTATAATAACAAATAAAATCGCTTATTATAAGCAGTATATCAAAGAATAACCAATTTTTTATCTATGAAAAAAATATTTCTTTATATTCGGTTCTAAAAAGTGTTGCGAAAATATTTTGTTAACTATGGAAAAGAAAAATCAAAGTTTGAATTAATAATCTATTAGTTTTATGGCAAACAATTTTTCTAAATATAGTGTATTTTACTGAAAAGTCTATAAATATTTTTAGAGTCAAATAATTTCTGTTCCAACTCTTTTTTAGGTTAATAAATCAAAAAGCTATTAAATAATACATATTTTTTATTATATTCTTATCTAAAAGTATTGAACTTATAAAGAGTTCAGTCACTCAAACAAATTCAGGTAAAATCCAGTGTTGAGTAGGAATAAAACTTTAGGGAAAAGACATTAATATGTTGGACAAAAATTTTAATTATTGAACCATTATTTTTATCCAAACTGATAAAGAACTAACATTAGGTCAAACAATTGAAATAAATATAACTTATAGTCATAGAAACTTAAACTCAATGCAAAGTTGAATTGGTTCCCAAACCCTTATCTTTGAGCATCTTTTCCGGATTGAAGACGACATTACTTTGTTTGAGTAATAATACTATTATATAACTGCTCTTTCATAATATAAATATCGATTAAGATAATAATACTTAAATGTCAATCATTTTTAAGAAACTATAACAGAGACCATCCTTTTTGTCGTTTCTTCTTTAGAACTGATAGAACTAAATCGTAAGAACAATTACGTAACAAAAGTAGTTATTAAAAAGTAGTGCTCTTTTCAAACCGTATATTAGAGAAATATAATTTTGGTTTATTTCCTTTGAGTCAATTTATTGGATTCCTGTTATAATAAGCCCTTAGCTCTCAAGAGAATCCCTAACTTAATGAACAAGAGTGTAATATAAAACTATTTTAAATGGAAAACAGTTTTTATTTCTCTTTAAGCAATTTTAAAGTGAAGATAAGTAAAAGCACTTACAAAAGAATTCCAATAATGGATAAAATATTGAAATTAGTTAAACAGATATTATTGAACGGGAATTTTGAAAAATATATATATAACTTAATCAGCTATTTTGATGAAATTTTACTCAAGTGAAGCATGAATTTGGGACAGAAATTGATAGGAATATTGGTATTGACTGCCTAGAAATCGATGCATTAGAATTCTGGATCAGTTCGCAATATGTGATAATCTCTTACATTACTTTCCTTTATTATGTATGACACTTGTGTTGCAAAGAAAGCTATTGATGCGGAACTCTCTTCCATTAAAATAAGGAAATTTTATTTTAATAAAAGAAAATAAGGACTGTTATTACGGGTATTAAGAACAGAATAACAGATAGACTTTCTTCATAGATAATGTTTAATTTGTAAAAAGAAATTTTATTTATTAAAATTATTGAAAAATTTTGAATTTAATTTTTATCATTTTTCGTTATTATTATTATTATTATTCAAAAGTAAATAATTAAACATTTCATTTATTATTTTTTTGTACAAACTTTTCATATTATTATAAAACATTAGAAAATTGTTTCATAATTACAATCTATTGAAAAATCTATAAAACTATAAAATGAACCCATTTTACAGTATAGCATAGATATTCAAATCTAATTTTTGAATATTTAAAATACTAAAAAAGGTAAAAATTTGTAAATAAAATAATTTCGGGAGAAAATTGAAAATATTTCATAACCAGAAATTCCTATGAGTCTCAAGTCTGAAATTTTGAGATTTGAGACGATTAATACACACTAGAGGTGAGCCAACCATGAAATGTCGAGAACTAAACTAAACTATAACTATTTTATAACAGTATAGTTTAAACTATACCTAACTATATTTAACTATAATTGTTAATTGTAGTTAATATGTATTTAACTATATTTTATTATTAATGCGATTTGTCTGGGGTTTAAAACTTACTCGTTTGACATAAAGACAAGCAATTTGGGCGACTATATAATCACCTAAAATAACCTATTTTACTGGTTAGCAGCTAGGACCATTGCATTATGCGCATGCATAGTTTTTATTATAGCTTGTCATTAAACTACACTAAACTATAACTATTAGAATTAGAACTAAACTATACTCAACTATAGTTTAGTTATAGTTTTTATGGCTTAACTATAACTATAGCTAACTATTTATCACCTCTAATACACCTCTAAACTAAAGTTAGTTATAAATTATCTGTAAATTATAACTTATAATGTTTTTTCATTCTGTTTATAAATAATTTTTATAATTTATCAAATGGTTTAAATGCACTCGTAATAAATTTAAATTTTATACCACTATTAGATTTTATAAACGGTAAGAACAAAAATCAATCCTTAGAGTAATGAGTTTTTGAAACGAAACGGTAATTGCTTCAGAACTAAAATACAAATCCATGAAAGTAATCAAATAAAAGCGGCAGCGCATCGATTTTGTAGGAAAGCAATAAGACTTTTGTTATCAAACTTTTTATGAACTTAAAAATTATTTCAATGTCAAGAATAACAAAGAATTCAATTTGATCTAATGTTAAATTTAAGCTTTTATCAAAATTAAATGAGCTTCAACATAATCGAGTAACAAGTAATCTATACTTCTTTGGTCTTTCTTATGGAAGATATTCTTATAGAATCCATTTTGGACTCTATTTCTATCTTCAATTTTAAATAAGTTTCGTTTCGGTCAGAGTAAGCATCAAAAAATATTTTCAATTCCACCCTATATCTCAACCGCATTTAATTTCATTTTTATTTTCTATTAACTGTTTGACTAACTCCACATCAACACCACTAAAGAGTAAGTTAAAATTATTTCACCTTCAACTTAACTGGAGCTGGAGTTTGGATTCTTATACTTTCTTAACTATTCTAAAGACCGGATATTCGTTACACTTTTAGAAAAAGTAGGAATTTTCGCTTTAGTGCGAAACGAAGTGTTAACTTTTTTAACGATTTTTTATGAGTTGGTGTCTTATAAATAAAATATTTATTATGGCTTCGAAATAATGAACTACAGCCACTCCTAATTACTCTTGAGATTATTGGTTCATCAGTTAAATAGTTAGAAATAAAAAATTAATCCTTATTTAAATGATTACGTTTTCTCTAATGAAAAGAAATGTGTTTTTTGTTTGCTATTAAAACTCAAGAACCGATTAAGGTTATTATCATAGCACAGAAAATTTAGAACCATGTAAATAGTTTTTTAATAATTGTGAAATTACGGTAATAAAAGTCGGATAGAAATGAAACAGATCTGCATTTTCAATAGCTATTTGAAACCCTTTTAGTTTTCTCAACTAAAAGGTGTTTACTTTATTTAAAAAGTATATATTTTTTATATTTATATAATCGCTACGACTTTTATTATGCTCTGATTTTACTAACCTTTATAATTGACGACTTGATGTATATGAAAAGTGCTTGCAGTCAGAAACAGTGTGTAAAATATCTGTTAATAAAATAAAAATAAATTTTTAGATTAATCATTATTTCATGACTTTTGGCATAAGAAAACCTCAATATTATTATTCAATTAAGCATTTATTCATTATTATAACTAGACTTTAATATTATAGTATTAACTCATAGTTAAAAATATCTCATCAGATTCTGCATTAAAGATGAATTTAATTTTAACCCACTTTTAAATTCAATTTTAATTCCATTAAAAATTTTATTTTTTATTGTTTGTTAGCAAACATTTATTCAATCATTTTATTAGTTAAAGAACAAATAGCTTCGAAACTCATATTACTTTCTGATATTGATCAGTGAAACCGATTGTACTCTAAACTTAAATAAAATAAGAATTTTATTTAAGTTTAGAGAATCAGTGCTTTTTCAAGCCTTACAGTGCATTAAAATTTTTGGAAATTTTTCTAAATGAAAATCTGAATCACATTAATGCAAAAAAATAAATTATTTCGAAATGAAGCTCACACAAACTGACAGACGGACACATACACTGACATTTTTAAGTAATATAGATGAGTACAGATTTGGATTACTATTAATTTTGTCATTAAAGCTGTTGAAAACATAAAATTTGAATTATCTAATAAACTTTCATTTGGATGAATAATTTAATCTTTAAAAATCAGTTTTATTTTTCCGATAATGAACTGAACTCTATTTGAACAAAATATTAAATTGTTGGGAAAGGTTTTCAGCTATTTTTGCTTCATTAGCAATGAAAATGTAAACGAAATTAACTTAATTGTGAGCAAAAAAGGGGAAATTTGAATGAAAATTTGATTACTGTATATGAGTAGAAATTTCTTTCAAAACAGTTTTTTAGATATCTCTAATTTTTAAATAATTTTGCATATTATGCTACACCAAAGCCTCATTAAATAATTTCCGCCTAAAGCTGATGTCAGATATCCTGAAAATAACATTAATCTCCAATACAGATAAAAATTTTTGTTTAACTTGAAGAAAGCGTTTCGGAGTAAATACATCACCAACTGAGAGAAGCTTTGTTTTTGAAGAATAAACTGAAGGTTAATAATTCTGAAATATGAGACCTTCAAAAAAGAAGAGAATCACGTAAAACGTAGAATAAAAACAAGAAAAATAAATAAAAGAGACAAGAATTCTCATTTGTACAAAAGTTTTTAGTAATGGCATACTATGAAAGCAGAAACATTGAAAAAATAATTTTTTTCCCATTATAGTGCTTGAGATCTATGTCAATGTTTCTGTTATCTGAAAATTTGATCCCATATTTTAACCTAAGCTTTGTATTTCTAAAAATGTAACTCAACTGTATCTGTAACAGATTTTAGTTTAATGTATTTTAACAAAGAGTTGGGGCAATCATTTTTGTCCGCTAGATATATATCGATAAAAATTAATTGAGGAATGCAAATAAAATAAAATTTTTACAGTAAGTCAATAACTGATTTGAAACTTATTTTAACAATTTTTCTCAAAATGAAAATTTGAACGAGAGACGAAATGAAGGGACATCTGTTAATCTGATGTTAATTACCTCAAAACAAAGTAAAAATGCTTTATAATTAAAAAAGTTGATTATTTAGATCATTTTATGCTGCATTTAAATAGCAATAAACATTTTGATAGAAATTAAAACACTTTTTATCACAATTCTGAGTAAACAATTTGATTTGATTGAAGAAAAAGAAAATATATATAATGAAAAGCTGTTCCGTTTATTTAAAGATTTATTTGATGTCGTCTCAGGTCTAAAATTTAATTCGATAGGACTCGAGTAAAACATAAAAACCGAATAGATTTAATCCAAGGGCTTAATGGCCAGATTTGCTTTTTATTTTTGTTATAATTCCCACTATAACTGCTATTAAAACATTTGCTGTTATAAAATCCAAAGCACTGTAGAATAATTCTTTATTGAAGCTGTTGTTCTGGTTTATTAAAACAGGGATCAGATATCGCACACTTAAATGACAAGCACTTAAAGATTAGAAATAAGAGAAATAGTGTAGAGTTTATTTTGAATGAGCTTTAGCTACAGTACAACTGTAATATTCTTAAAAACATAATCAGAAAATTGTATTCAATGTTTAAAAAAAAGATTAAATAATTAACAAGTTTACGCATATTATTCATAACAGTAAGTTTTTAAATAGTGTTATTTCACTATATATTTTAAGCTTTAGGTATTTTTTTTACATTTAAAATTTTTAAGCCCTATGCAAAATGTTTTGAATTTGGTTTTTTTGAAAAATTTTCTATAGAAAAATGTAAATCTTTATTACATTATTGCGGAATTACCCACACACGCAAGCAAACTAACATGTTTTAATGATATAGATTAAAAATATAATTCATACAGGTAGTGATTTTGTCTTTTGATTATTAAGTCTCCAAACTTTGAGAATATCAGTTACTTTTAATAACTTTAAACGTTTGTGATTTACTGTATAGGAATTATTTTATCAGAAGCCGATCTAAAAATAAATACTTTAATAATTTAGTCGTCAACCTATGTCTAAGCTTTCATTTACGTATAAGTCAACTTATTTGAGTGATTATAACAATATCTTTTCAAATTTTTAAGCTTTTGGATGGTTTTGATTTTTTATAACATTTTTATATTCAGTATACAAACAGTAAGTATTAAAAGAGGATCACAAGAGCTCTTTTATAAGTTTTAGCATAGCATTGATTTGTGTCTGAACTTTCTTGGAAATTACTTCGCTTTATCTCAAGCTAGAAAAGCCCAGCTCAAGAAATTATGCAACAAGAGTAGACACACAGCTTATCTTATGCTCGACTGCAGCACATGTTATTAAAATACGAATACTTATATTTCCTATGAGAATAGTTTGGAATCATTACCGACCACTCCAAGTGTTCATTATCGCTCATTACAAATCTGGGTTTATTTCAAATCTTTTAATTGAACTCTGGCTTTGCTTTTTCATTTTGAATCATATTTAATCAATTTTAAAGTTAAATATTTATAAAATTATATATTTTTCCTTTATAGAGTATCTTTTTAGAGAATTATTGCTAGAATGTGATAAAAGGCATCAGTTTTTAAATCCAAATCAGGGCTCTGAAACTTTACTTGACTTAGTAATTAATATCAAACGATTAAATAATTTCTATCCAAGTTTGTAAAACTTACTCATAATAGTGAAGCCGATCCAGAACTTTAGTCTAATTTATCAACTTGTGATGTGAAAATATTAATATGTAATTATGTGTCTTGCATTACAAAATATAGTAGAATGGGGGTAAAAGTAGCAAAAAATTGATTGATTCTCTTATACTGCACAGTATTATATTTATTAATTGATAAACAGACAAATAAATCATTTTTTTAATCAGTTATAAGGTATTCAAATGTTTATTCATTCATAAAAACTATTTGGGACATAAATATTCTGTTTTAAAAGTTAAAATTAAAAATTTTTTCTAATATATAATATTATATTTTTGATTATCTTAAATTTAACAATTAATCAATAAAAACTGTTTAGTCCTGGATCTCATTTAAAATAGAGGTTTCATTAGTTCTGGAAAGTAAACGAGACTTTTGTACCGTTTATTTAATTCTATTTCCCTAATTAGAGGATTAATTTTGATTAAAAGATTGGCACAAATTACTTGCATTGTAGATATTTGAAGTGTTATATGTAAACACGTATTATACGTAAACATATTTTCATGTTATTCGTATTCAGTTTCATGTACACAATTTCACGGGCAAATCAAATTCAGGAATTTAGAGTTTCATTAATTTATGTTTCAGTTAATAACACTAATAATACTGTTTTTATCTCAAAAATTATATTAATCAAAGTTTGTATTTTAACTTATTAAAAATTGTAACTTCCTCTTTCTTATAATGTAAAAAATTAAATTTAACGCTTAGACCTATTTTGACTCTCGAAATATCACTTTCTTACTTAACATGCAAGTAATGAAAATAATATATCAATTTTTGACATACATGTAAGTAATCATGTTATGTAAGAAAATATCCTAAAAAAGTGTCCAAAAATTAAATTTTAGAATTTCTATTAGAATACTATTTAATATTACACTGTATTTTATAATTAAAAATCATTGATTTATTCACCAAAATCACTATAAAATAAATAGAAAATGGTTAAAAAATAACTGATTACCACATTTTTATTAGAGAAAGGCATTAGTATACCAATATCTGATTACTACCCTATTACTAATACTGCAATCTCAAGCTCTTAATCATAGAATCAACACCATAGCTGACCAACCATGACATAATAATAC
>JAQGCH010001363.1:0-16033 GCA_034699485.1 Nanhermannia elegantula | reverse complement strand
AAACAAAGTTGTCCAAAGTCTTCTAATTTTACATATTTCTGCTTACATTCTAATAAGAGAACAACTTTTTTTGGTGTTGGTGTACTCTCTCACGAGTATACCTTATTTTTACTCTGGTGCGAACATATTAGCTCCTATTTGAGATTGATTTTAGCATTTTTAAATCCCAAAAATTTATTGCTCACTTAATAACGATTAAAATGAGCCCATGCATAAGCGTAGGCTCTTTAGAAATGAACATTTCATTTAATCAAATAAATACACAATTACTTCATTAGGAATATGAACAATCATTTCTATCAATTTTTTGTGTTCTTCTTTAGAAATTATTCGTTTTAAAGCTGACATAATTACTCTATTACATAAGCCGTAATAAACTAATAATTAATAAAATAGAAAATATTTAAAATTATATTATTTATTCAAATTTGAATCGCTTTTGCTGTATTATATAATACACTAAAAAGTTTTCATTAGTTTAACAATAATGCGTTCACAACGTTTAGTTTACATTCACTAGCATTGGGTCATCCAAATACGTATTGTACAAAGGGGTATAACATACAAATGAGCTGTTTTATGGCATTTTTAATAACATGCTGTGCTTTTATAAACATTTCAATATAAATAATTATAAGTATACTTTCAATTTTTTTAAATTCAAGATCATTTTTAGGCAATCTTATGGCTTATGTATGTATGAATGGTTATAATAGGGAATACAATGTTTTGGGATAAGGATAGTCAGTGTTTTACTTATTAGTTTATGACTTATTAAATTATTAGTAGTTTTTATAATTTATTATAACTTTTTAAACTCTTAATAATTAAACCACACAATAAATATAAGTAAAACTATGATTTTCGAGATCCACATGACTTTCAAATATATAAAATCGACAGAAAAGTGAAATTAAATTATAAAATGCAAAACAATGAGCACTAGTTGAAACTGCCGCTTCTTTACTTTAATACCTGTACTAGAAATAAATAATCTTAATATGTTTATAATAAGACTCTGGTTATAATAAAACTTCCTTTATAGCGAACAACCATAGATACATTGTTTGGTTTAATATACTGTAAGATTAATGTTAAAAACGGTAGTGTCTAAAAGCTACCACCAAGCTACCACCAGTGAAGCTCATAAAAACAGTCGTAAAAACTATGTTTAAACTTGAGCTTTATAATTAACTGATTTATATTGCACTTGGCTGTTCATTATAACTAGATTAGGCTGTATTCTGAAAGGAAAAGATAAATTAGATTGCTGTATAGGGACAATTTTTAGCAGTTAAATTAATAGAAGTTTCGAGTGGTGACTTATTTTCATAGCAATATAGTTAATATAAAAAGCAATTATCTAATCAGCAAAGTTTTGAATAACGTTAGATTAGGTATTATCGGTCATTTGACTTAATATTGGGTGGTATTATATGAAAACATATACGTTTCTAACAAAAATGTCTCTTTTTTACTATTTTAGTCACAAAATAGAGTAATATTTAATTAATAATATTAAATGAAATATAGTTTACAAACAGTAATATAAATAATAAGAAGGCTATGATAGCGGACAACATTTTGGTGACCAGTTGTCTCATAACAGGCATCTTTTTAATAGGAATCGCGGCTGACTTTTATGGCAACTCATATAAAGAAATGGCTTTGAATTTGACTTATTTCGGACTTATTTTCATTGGAATCAGTGCTTTCGCATTTTTCACAAGTTGTGGAGCTAATAATCAAATAGCAAGAGATGAAAAAAAACCTTTAATACTAGTTTAATATTGAAAGCAATTGTTGACAATTTTATACAGTTATAAAAATAAAATGTAATATTTTGGATCATCTGTAATGTTGAAGACTAGAAGACTGTGATTAATAAATTGTAGAAACATATGAAGCATATTATTATTAAAAATATTTTTCATTTTTGTTAACTTATAACTCATTTTTTTAACTACAGTATCTATATATACAAAACTTTGCTAAAATTGATGTTATATACAGTACAGTTAATAAAACGAGAATAAAACTATGCATATATTCATTTAACTAATGACTAATGAGAAAGTTTTTTTTAATATACTCTATTGTTAAATAAGATCTGCATAGATTTAAAATGCTTCTCAGCTTGAGATCATCCATAAAACCTGAAGCCCTTACGATGTGAATAGAATATACAGTAATTGTAAGTTACAATTTGTAACAAATGAAAACTCGATATCTCAGAAAAAATAGTGTAATTTTATGCATTCATTTTTTGGCCCTTAAATTTTATTTTGTCTTATTATAGACTGTTTTAGAGAAGAGCCTCGTTTTACAGCTTTTACGAGTCTCTAAAATAAAATACTGTGTATGTATTCCTAAGCTCAATAATTGATGTGTCCATTAATAAAAAAATAGTTCTTCGCTTTTAAATTTCCTTAACATTGTATATTCTTAATTAGGAAGAAGTTGTAACTCCTTTATAAGCGAAAACCCATTTTATTACCTTAGCTGCTAAGTCAATATTTAGACCTTAAGGCTATTAAAAACTAAAATATCTTTCATTACAATAAAATGTCTATATCTTTATTTACCTGTAATAAAATCTTAATCAATTAGATTTTGTGAAGCAGGCAATAAATTATTATGGAATCACCTCGAGTTAAAGTTCAGGGAAGGTGTCACAGAATTTAAATATATGGACCACAGGCGAAAACCACTGCCCTTCAGGTAATTAAACTTATTCTATAAAAATGATCAGTCATTTTATGATGAAGTGAATGAGTATTTATTTACATGAATAACATAACAAATAAAGTATAACAATAAAAAAAAATTGTCAGCTATTTATGAAAAAAGTTTTTAAAAATCCTAATTTAAAATTAATCCTAAGACATATTTAACGGATATTCAAGCGCCACAATTGACTTGTTGTCCCCAATCGCATGTCTTTATTGATTGATTAAATCTCATCCCTTTTGGACACTTGTATTTCTGATCGATTCCATAATTTAAACATTTATAATACACCTGAAAAATAAAAAACAAATTAAACCTCTTTTTAATAGCTTTCAAACAATAAAATATCAATCAAACTAAATAATTAACTGAATTCATTAAAAATAATTTATTCTCTGATTCATTGATTAAATTAGAAAATCTATTACCGAATACGTCAAAAGATAGCAAAAAATGATAATTTATTTAAATCCTGATTTATTCTGAAGTATGTTTAATCAATTTCATTCATTAAGTTTATTTGGATATTATTATTAAAAAAAATAAAAGAAATGAATGAATGAATGAATTAAAAATTTTTAAATACCTCGCAATTATAACTTATATCCGGATAAAAACCATCAGATTTTCCTTTACACGGAAAAGCATAGCTATCATAATAAGGTCTACTACTAATACCAGACCATTGATTGCTACGAATTAGTTGAGTCTGATCATTAAAATTACTTTTAGGTAATTCTTGAGGAACTGCTAACTGAAAATTCTGTTCAGAGGCAATAAACTTATAGATAGGTTCGTCTTTCATAGGTGTCCAGTCATTGCTCTCATGAAATTTGCGTACATTCTTAACATTTTTAAAACTTTTAAGATTATTGCATTCTTTGTCATTTTCCTTACAGATGAGATTAATAATTTGGATTCTCTTCTGGTCACAGCTCAAGCCATTAAAGTGGTTCCAGAATTCTTTCAACGGATCGTTTGGGTCAAAATTACTATTAATTGGGCGGTAATATTCATCTAACATCGGAGGATATGGCGCTCCAGATGAGTATGGAAGTGATGGTAATAGTCTTTGAGGAATATTTACATTACAATTGCTGACTGGATTGGGTACATGTCTTAAATTATTGTTAATTTTTGGTTGAAATGGAATATTATGATTAATCTTTGGATTAAAGTGTGGTCCGTTTTGATTTTGAAAATTGTTGTAAATCTGATTTTTCACAGGTTGTGGATGATGATAGTGTTGAGCGGGGCCCTTATAATGACCTGAAGGGGGTGGTGGTGGTGGAGAGTAATGAGATGAATGTGGTGGCGGATATGGATATAATGAGTGATAACGTGGCGGTGGAGGATATGATGAGTAATTAGGTGGTGGGGGTGAGTGCGAAGAATAATTAGGGGGTGGGGGTAAGTGCGAAGAATAATTAGGGGGTGGAGGTGGATAACCGTTATAGGAGGGTCTTGGAGCTGTATGATAGTTGTTTGGCCGAAACTGTGGTCGAGGTGGATATGATGCATAAGGAGGGTTCGAATAATAGTTAGGGGGTTGGGGTGGAGGAGGGGGTGATGGTATATCACCGTTGTCTTTAATAAAGTATGAATAGCTATCTTTGTTGTTATTGAATGGAGGCCGAGGCTGTTGTGGATAGTTATGCTGGTATAAGGGCGGTGGTGGTGGAGGTGGCGGAGGCGGATATGAATTATCTTCTTTTATAGGCGATCGCCCGTAAAAGTTGTAATTGTCGGGTGTGAGCGATAGCTCTGAATATAATTCTGTAACTTCTGGCTTATTATAGTTTTGATATTTATCATGATATCGATTGTATGGCCCATAGTTTGGTTTGTAATTCTGTAAATAATTCAGTTTTTACAATATTTCTATCATTTTTTTAATAAATTTACGAAATAATTATGATTTTAATGTTATTTTTCAAAATACAAAACTATTATATAAAATACTTGAAACATAATTTTACCTGTTGTGGAGGCTTTGAGTATGGTTTAGGACGATAAGGCGGTTGATTATATTGTGGTGGAACATATGGAGGTCCATATGGCTGAGGAGGAGGATATGGAGGTCTGCCAGGAGTTGGTGGATATGGTGGAGGACCATATTGTTGATGATGATATGGGGGTCCGTGATATTGATATAGTGGTGGAGGCGGACCATACGGATGTTCATTATTCATATGCGGGCCATTTGGATGAGGATAAGGAGGACGGTTATGGGGTGGAGGAGGTGGTCCATTATTAGGGGGTGGAGGAGGCGGTCCATTATTAGGGGGTGGAGGAGGCGGTCCATTATTAGGGGGTGGAGGAGGCGGTCTATTATTAGGGGGAGGAGGAGGCGGTCCATTATTAGGGGGTAAAGGTTGCTGTGTATGTGGTTTTTCATAGCCTTCGTTATAGTTGTCATAAACTGGTGTCTCATATTTGGCCACATGAGGTGGTGGTAATGGCACTGCTTCTACTTTGACTATATAATCATCTTCTGGACGCTTATCGTATTCACTTACAGGTGGCATTGGAACTGATTCTATAGTTACTTTTGGGATCAGCCGAAATACTTTAACTTTTTGACCGTTAGGCCCGTCTTCTAAGCTATAGTTTTCGTCATAGCCTTTAAGTCCAAGGTTGTAATGAACTAAACAAGTCAAATGTCATTCAATTTCTTAATAGTTTTTAATGAAAATTTTTTCGGCCAAATATTTACCGTAATTTTCTCCCGACTGAGAATCATATTCTATTGAGCCTAAGGTAGATTTTTAAAAAATAATTGAATTATGAAATTAGATATTAAAAGAGAAATTTGATCGTACTTTCATTTTTTGTTAAAACGGTATTTTCATCATTAATTTGAGATAAAGAATCGTTTTGAGCGTTTTGTGATTCAATGCCTTAATTAAAAAAATTAAATAAGATTAAGTTAAATTACATAAATAAATTAGATTAAGTTATGGCTATTTTTAACTTTTTCACCTTGAATTTTATAGACCGGTACATCATTTTTTGGATGATCACTTATTCCTTTTGAGAAAAAAATGACATTGAAATTGAGTTAAAATAAATTTATTTCAAATCATGTCGTTAGTATTCAGGTTTACTTTTATTATTTGTATATTTTTATTAATTAAGAGCATAACATTATTATCTACGCCAAAACTACTGCCAGATCTTATGTAATTCCTTGACTTTTCAGCATATTTACCATAGTTTCAGTTATTTAATTATTGAAATATTTTTCATTTTTGAGCTTAAATTGAAGTTATTCTGCGTTTTTAAAACGTTTTCTTAAAAAATGTTTTCTTCGGCCAACTCCCTAATGAGAGGAGATCTCACCGAAGCTCATGTTAAACCAGTGAGATTTTTACAGGTGGAACCTGTGTCGGTGTTTAAAAAATACCATAGGGGTGTTTAAAAAACACTGAATATGTAGCCAACATATAGCAGAGAAAATAGCCACGCCTGGGATTCGAACTCAGACCCTTCGATCCGGAGTTGAAGCCATAGCGCGTTGCGCCACTCCTCCCTGTTAAATTTAATAATTAAACTAATTTTTCTGATCATACATATTTCTAAGTAATTGTTATAATAATGTCTCTTTTGGCAACTTATATGAAAGTTTTATTTTCAAAAGTATAAAGAGTAATATTAAAATCTTATAGAGTTTAATATTAGATATTTTACGAATTTTCACTATTTCTATAATCAAAACTATAAACTATTATAATGTCTATTCCCGGACATTTGTATAAGAGGTTGATTTTTTAGGGCAGGAGTTCTCAAATGGTTGGTCGGGAACCAAAAATGGCTCGCAAAACGATTTTGTTTAGCATTATGTTCTATGGAATCATTGAAATCTTAGCAATAAGTCCCTTAGAAGGTGGGTCGCGACCTAAAAAGTTTTAGAGAGTTCACATTCTTGAACCTCAATCATAAACTTTCGATCGAGAGTATTGGAGAAAGTCTCGACTCTCGAGTTTACTCTGTCTTAAATAAATTTTCCAATATTTTATTTTTAAAAATAAATTATAATTAATGCGGTATTATTTCATGATTATAGACTAGACTAACATTATAAAGTTGTTATAACTTTAAAATTTAAAAACCTTAAAAACAAATCTAAAAATCTGATCGCCAACGTGATATTTTCATCAATAGTGATGTTTGTAAGTGAATGTGATGAATTTATAAATATCTTTGCATGGAAAGTTTTTTAAATTTCCTTAATTCAAATTTTTTGCTTGAAATAAGTTTCGAAACCTTATGACCCTTTCGGAATCGGTTCGGTTTCGGTACTTTCTCTGCTATTCCGGGTTTACGGTAACGCTATGTGTCTATCATAAGATCAATCAAATTAACAGATATTAAATAATTCATTTTTAAAGATTTATATTTATAAAATAATTGAATTTTTTATTTGTTTTGTAAAATTTTCATTAATTTAAAAAGTAGTGAAATCAGTAAAACAGTAAATAATTCATACCTTTAGTATCTAAGCTGTCATCAGGTTTATTGTTATTATTGAATTCAGTTTCTGTAATAATTAAATTTAAAAAATAATATATTTCGAGCATAAATTAATAAATTGAGTAAATTGTTTGCATAACAAGTTTATCTATAATTTATTTGAATCTGATTTGAATCATACACTGAAATAATTAAAATTCATGAGAACTGAAAGTTTAATTATTCAACATTGATAGCCATAGTCAGGATTGTCAGTATATTCAACCTTATTATGGTTTGAAATATTTTTGAATTTAATTAATTTTTTATTCTGTTTTCTTTTTAAATTCTCATTTAATTGGCAGCTATGTATCATAATTTTCAATCATATGTATACTAAAATTCGAGTAAAATCAGGCCGACCTTTGTGAAAAATAAGATCTTAAATTAAATTAAAGTGTCACATTTTTTCCTAAGGTATAAAAAATAATTAGAACTACTTATTAATAGACTTATTAATCTTTTAATGATATTTTATTATAAGTCTATAGAATCATAGAAATGAATTTATTGACATTAATGAAAATACTTAAAGCACTTTTGAATTACGATAATTCTCTAATAAAAATAATATATTTAATTTTGATACATAAATAAATTTATAAATTCATATAACTTACTGTGTATGATGTTAAGCATTTATTTTTGATCAATAAATTAGTTAATAAATTCTTAGAGAATTTTCAAGATTCTATAGACTTACCAAAAATTGAAAATTTATCAAAAATTAAATTTATCAAAAAACTATTTACTAGAAAGCAATTCATCTTTGGGTGTCGAATAGCTTTCAGTTTGGTTTGAATTCTTATTAGGAGTCTTAGACTTAGCATCTGATGAAGAAAATGAAAAGCTGAACAATAAAGTAACCAAAAATAGGGGTTTAAACGATTTCATTTCATTCTGATTCAATTCAATCCATTGAATAAACAATGAGTTGAAGAAACAATTATAGAATCGCACAAAACAAATACATAAGCAATTAAGAGGCAATTAATGCCTAAGAAACAAAATCTAATATAAAAATGACGAGTTTTTCTATACAACAGACTTTTGCTTTTCTTCTTATCACATAATATCACAGATAACTCGATGAATGAGAACAGAATTATTAATCAAAAGAGCTTAGAAACATAGGAATCCTTTGAACTTCTATTACTCCTTCAACTCATTTGTGGGTTAATTAGAAATGAAAGTTATATTATTCGCTGCTCGACATTCAGCGACGATCTTATTTCAGTTTATGATTCAATGAGAGTATTTTCAAAGCACAAATTTATTTAACACTTATCCAAATGAAAGGCTTATCAATTAAATCATCTTAAATAAGAAAAATTTTAATTTGTTTTAATGAGTATTTTAAACGAAATTCAGGGTAAAGATTATGGCGATTAAAGAGATTTATAAGTTCAGGCAAGAGAAGCAAAAATTTTGATACATCTCTCGAATAAAAAAATTGTCTCTAAAGTAAGATTAATATTATATGCAAAGGAAGAAATTTTTGAACTTAAAAAAATGTCTTAAAAAACAAGAATTTGTGACTCAATACCTTGATTTTCTTGTGCTCTAAAAACGTATTTATCTTACGTATCAATTAGGGTTTGAAAATTGAACAAAATTTATCAATTAATAAATCGATTAATTAATAATCCAAAAATAATTTGCACCTTTATTAGCCTCCAGATTCTTTTTTAAACTTTCGTAAGCAATCTTGGGATCATAAGTTCCTATATTAGAAATTTATTGAACAAATTTTTCATATTTTGTATTACATTTGTTTATCAAACCTTGATTTTGAGGCATAATTTCAAAGTTAGTAAATTGATCTGATGTAAAAATTTGAGGAAAATAAGTTTTTAGTTTTAATGCTTATCTGATGCTTATTTTGTAACTTACTTTGTATTTGATAACCATAAGGATTCTCAAAACCAGGACCTCTTATACCTGTAATTTATTAATCAGAATAAATACCATAATTCATGTAATAAATATAGTTAATTGGGTTAAAGGATTTTCACTAATATATGATGTTTTCAATACTGAATTTAGTTCATAATACATGTACAGTATTTCCTTTTAAGTAAAAATAATAAATTTTTTGTATTTACTGTCATCGTCTTCTGTCTGCAAAATACTATTTTCCATTGATGTTGCATTAGATGGATCTTTAAAGTAAAAAAATTGATAAATCAGTTCATATCATAAACATAATAGTGAATTAAAAGAATAAAATGTTAACTTTTCAAATTTTAAGCATAAATAAATTTTAATTAAGCTATCGGTATATTAGAATAATTTGAATAAACAGATTTATTCTCGATCTATAGCATCCGGTTATTCTTTAATAGAGAAAAGTTTAAAGATTCATACTTTAAATACGAAAATCATTCAAACATTACTTTATAAATATAGATATTTTTGCATAATTATCAAGAAAATACACAATTCTATCCTTATTATAGCTGTATTTTGTAGTGTTAGATATTATCGGATATTAAAATATAATGCATAACTGCGACATAATGAAATTAACAATACTACTTAATCCTGTAAATTGCTCCAATTTGATTAAATAATTAAGCAACTCATAAGTAAAACTTTAAAATAATTCATGTAAAATTAATCACAGGTTAGCACACAAGTAATTAAGTTAATTGAAATCGAATTTAAGAGATATCGATAATTAGTAATATTTTTTATGAATTCTCATATTAAAATATCATAATTAACATCATCTTCACTTCAAACTTGATTAACACTAATTGCTAAGTAATTAATCGTTTATTTAGATTGACCTGTATATGAGCTGTAATGATGAATAGGCTTCAATACAGTATTGGTTATTTTCAATAGATTGTCTGATAAATTATTTACTTCACCTTAATCTTCAGTAATACTGTAATTCAAATTTTTACAATAATGTGATTCTGGTTTTTCTCATAAGATATTTTCAAAAAATCCAACTTTACTGTAAAAACTATAGCAAAGCTTTTATTATACAGATTTAAAACGAAAAATTTAAATCTAAAGCCTAAAATATCTATCTGTTTGCACAATTTACACGAGATTCAGATTTTTTTATAACTTTAGAAAAATTTTCGAAAAATTAAAGGCATTGTCAAATTTATAAATGTGCTTTTAAATGATTTTTATCTAAAATATAAATAATATCCTCTGCGAGTTATTTAAGGGTTAAAGTAAGAAAAAGTACAGAAATTTATATTCGTTACTTATAAATTAAAATAAGAGCAATGTCTAACCATATGCTAATCCTTATTAGCTAATGAGATTACGGACTATTAGACTATGGATTATAGCATTTATGAGAAACTTGAAAAATAAACTAAAGTAAACTATTTCAAAATTCTCTCATTAAGTTATAAATCATTTCTAATAATCATTATCTTTAAAAAACATTATTTGTTAATTTATAAAAAGAAATAAAGGAGTTATAAGAATTTAAAATCCTAATAAACTGATTTTACCCGCTATACTGTATGTTATTTATTCACAAAAATTGGAGACTGAAACTCAAGAATAGAAAGCTCAGGATAAACATTTATAAGGGTTTTAAAACTAATTAGTCATTTACTGCATAAACTTCTCATTTTTGATCAGAAAATTTTATTTCTTGTTTTACATAATATCAAAGCTCATCTAAAAATTAGATCAAACTAACTGTCCCAAAATATTAAAACCAAGCTGAAGCTCTAGCATATTGAGAATATGTTTTATGCTAAATATAGTCGATAATAAATACTTTTAGGCCAATATTTCAAACCTCAAATAATTTTAAGTTTGAGTAACTTTTACAATTCAATAATTTAACTGTTAAATACCACTTATTGAAAACACATTAAATCCTCATTACCACAGATAAAGTTCCTTTTAATTATGTTAATCCTCATGTTAAATAAAATACACGTATTATCGATTCATCTTTAAACTAATATTCATCTTAAAGTTTTATTTAATGGTTATTAACATTACTTTGATGAATGATTAATGAAGAATGCAATAAAAGTTATTAAGCCTTGTTTTTCGCCATAAGCAATGAAATGAGTCTATGTCATGATATTTGCTAATAAAACTGTTAACTTTCTGAAGAAAATTTAATTAAAATTATTGAAATGATATTTTTGTCAAAACTTATTGATACATCAATTCAGAAATGATTTATATCTACAAAAATGAATCATAACTTTTATATCAGAGTTCATAAAATTTATCAGTAATTACTTTATAACTCTGACCCATTGCCTTAAATGTTGAAATGTTTTCAACCTTTTAAACATTAATTGGTGCTCAAATCGATTAATTAAAAATATTTGGAAACTTGCTGTTAATATAATTTTTTAAAAATTGGTATTTGTTGGCAATAAATTAAATATAAGACAAGCGCTAAAATGAGGAGGACTTGAATTGCAAAATAATTCTGTTCACCAATAAAAACATTTCATATATATTAGTAATAAATTAAAAGTTTAAAAAAGTTGTTTGAATAAAAACATTTTTAAAAATAGCGAATTTGCGTATTTGTTTGACAAACAATATATAATTAAATTGGAAATTAAAAGAATTTTTGAAAAAGAAATTGGAAAAAAGAAATTTTATTTCTATTTTATTTTTAAAAAATATAACGCGTTAAGTATATCAAAAAGAACCAATTGATATTTAAATTATAAGGTAGTTATAATGAAAAGCAGTCAGTATGAACTCATCTTGAATGCAATAATTTTGCATTAGTTTAGTTTTTTCAGGTTTTTTGAGGACTCGGTTTTATAATCCTTGAATGGGCTTCATTTTAGAGAGTTGGTGGCTGTGCTTCAATTTTATTAAAAAACAGCTTTTCTAAGTCGGCTCATTTAAGTCTTAAAAAATTAAAGTCATCAAAATAGCTGATATAGTATGTCAGTGAGACATTATAATACTTATCATCATTTTATAGTTTAAATAAACCTTAGGTTACATTCACACGAAATGAAATAATAAATAATTTATCTTATCATTAATTGATATACTTTAATAGTTACCTTCGTTTTGATTTAGATCCACATTATTTTGCTGACCAAATAGTTTATCATAACCAGGCAGTTGTTGCAAATTTGAGACTTCATTAGTGCCTAAATATTTAAATTAAAATAAATGAATTACGTTTTCTGGATATAAATATAAATTTTTGTTTTTATCGTTTAACCTTTGAAAGTGCTGTTTTCAAAATCTTGGAATGGGTTGACTTGAAGGGCAGGACTTACATAAGGTTGAAATACACTCGAATAGTCAAAACTACCTATAAGTTAGATTTAGATAGATTTTAGAGTTAGAGTTAGATTTTTTTAATTAATTTAATTCAATTTAAGCCATAAAAATTCGTTCATATTTATTAACATAAAGTTATTTTCGTTACTTTTGCCAAAAATAGCGATCACTTCAGTAACATAGTTATTATAAAAAATATATTAATATTTTATTCCAAACCTCTATTATCATATTTGAATGTGAGCGGAATATTAACATCAGGATTGATGGGCTTTCTTGAGTTTTTCAAAGAGTTTGACTCTTGAGAAGTATCTGAATTGGTATTTAAAATTATTTTACATATTATATAAATTCATGTTTTTATTTTGCGTCAAATCATTACACAAGCATCAAATTTCTAATAAGGCACGAAGTGTTTAGATAACTAAAAATTTCATAAAAATAAATTTTGTCTTAACTTAAATACATTTTTTGACGTAAAAATTTTAAATTATTTTATTTTAGAAACTGATTTGTACGCATATTGAAAATTGATTTGAAAAATATATTAACCTTTATTAAAATTATTTGTCTGTAGTGATGGAACCCCTGCTTCTGAATTGCCTTGTTGTCCAATATATTGATTTGCATTCAAATCTTGAGATGTTTCTAAAAATTTAGATCCATGTGTAAAATAAAATATAATTGAAAGTTGGTTTTATTGCAGCTTAAATACTGTTGATCTCCTTTACAGTGAAATAGCTTATAAGTATAGCTGTATATAAGAGAAACAGTTGTGTATACAGCATGTATTCGTTTATAGTGATTCTTTTTTATTGCAATTTGCAATAAAAGGGTTTCACTATAAACGAACACACGTTAAAACAGTCAAAAATGAATAGTCATATTTGACTTATATAAGTATTAACCGATTTCACAGTAAGGGGGATAAACTGTATTACCGCAAAAATAGACTATATTTCGAAAAGTTTATAACTTTGGTCCCATTCACTCACTATTATTGAGATGTCCTTCGAGTTGAACTTAAAATAAGAGAATTTTATTATTAGCTAAAAGTAATGCTTAACTCAAAAATTTTATTACTGTTATCGTTAATATTTTGAAACGAATATAGATTATTAGGCCAATTAAATACAGTGTTAACATTAGCACTATTTTGCAGTGGCGTCAGATCAACATTTCTTACTGCAATGCAAAATAAACTTTAAACCAGTGATATCTCTATAATAAATATTGAATTCAAGTTTTTAACCTTTACTTTGGCCATCAGTGAAACGAATAGGTTCCGCTATAATGGGAGCTAAATTATTAGGCGAAACTGGGGCTGAGTTTACTTGTTTCGGGTTTGTGAGAGAATTTAAATATTGATTTAGTTGAGGTTCAAGAACAGATGAATAATCAGATTTTTCTGTGTAATTAATCATTTAAATCAATTAAAAATTTAAGTTCACTTTTAATTATTTATTCATTCATTTTATTCACTTTTCTTTTTTATACCTTTGCTCAGAAAATTAATTATCTCTTCCATAGTCTGATTTGATTGTTTGAAATTAGAAGTTCCTGAAAATGTTTGTGTTTAATGATGAGATTCTAGAATTGAGATTAGATATAATCAATTCATACCTATATCTGGTAATAAATATGATCCCTTATCGTTAATTGATTGAGCAGTTAATTCAGTCGGCTGTGAAGCTGTGAATACATACATATTAGATAAAAGAAAATTGAATAAAATTCACATCAATATGAGTTATAAATGATTTATTGATAATATACTAACTTAGTAGTGATCATTAGATCCGAGTAATTAATTACTTAATTATTACCTGCATTTTGCAAACCGTTAGCGTATAGTCGGTCTCCATATCTAACATTCATTGGAGTTAAGTGTGAGTCTATTCATAGGAAGAAAATTAATAATTATTATATAATTAGTAGTCTTAATGACACTGTTTTAAGTTGTTTTAGTTTTAAGATTCAAAAGTACTCTATCGGTTAGTTTTCGACGGAATTTTGATAAATTAAACATTTAGCGCAACCTCTTTTATAACTGTATTCAACTATTTATGAATGAGAGGCGAAAAATACATATTTTCTTAAAGGAGTTCCTGTTTCACAAATTTATAAATAATGAATGAGCTCTTAATCAGCATTACATGAATGGCACTATAGATTTGAGGTGAGATTTATGGAACATTAAAGTGAACTTTTTTCTCATAAAAATATATCACTAGAAGATAATAAATTTCAAGTTTGCTACTGATGTGAGATACAGGATATACCCATTTCTAGATAGATATTTATCATTTTTATCAATTGATTAATGAAACCACTCATTTGTTTTTCATAATTTATAAATAGAATTATTTTAATTGATCTTAAAATAATATACTTTGTGTGAATGAGTTTAAGTTAAATATCCTTTTGATGAGTTTACACAGTATTTAGGATAAGCTTAAGGAAGGGTTGATAAAGAATGAATGAAATTCAAGCTAAGCTTCAATGAAATTCTATAGTAATAATTATTTTTTATTTTATTTTTTATCAAGTTTTTAAATAATAGTTTGTATAATACAATGAAAAATGAGCAAATGAAAGCTAAAATAGTCACCGGAAATATTTTAATACCTGTATCTCTAAAGTAGTTATAAAAATCAAAATAATGGCAAAGATTTTAATAAAACTAATGTCAATATTGAATCCAAGAAATGATTAAAATTTTAATTAATTTTTATAACAGTTAACTATCTTTATATATAATGTAAAATATTATTTTTGATTTGTTATCTCAACTAATCTTAAGTTTTAAACTAAGCACTCGACCAAAAATAAAAATCTAACTGAGTCCTCACTTTCTTTAAAAATAGCTTATAATACAGATGAGCTGACACATATTCTGGTAATCATAGATTCATCTAATTGTATCAGAGTCGGAATCAAATTTTAAAAAGTAATAAAAGCAATGTTTTAAAAGATATAAAGAACTTTTATAATCACAGATTTATAGAATTAATAACTATAAAGCCTAAAAATAAAAGTGAAACTAAATTATACTTTTATTGTAAACCATTGATTGCTTATTTTAATTTTATTGTTCAGTCCAAATAACATTTTAAGCTAATTTTAGTTCAATTTAATTTGAGATAATATATAACATTTTCAACAAATTATCGTAACATTCATGAAATGGGTCTAATTTTAAAATTTTTTTCTTACAATAGTACAGTATATTATCTACAATTTTGGAATTTATTATTGTTAAATAAAATGTGTTCATTGTATTAAAAGCTGTAAATATAACTTTATGGTAATAATTGTCAGTCAAATATTAGGTCAATTACTAATTAATGGAGTTATCGATAGACTTATCGTAATTTCTGTGTTATAAAGAGGTCTGTTGCTTTGCAGCTTATATACTTTTGTTCTTCTCAATATAGGCACTTTTTTAATAGTGTTCAATAAATGAAGCAGTTTTTTGAAGAACTGCGTTAGCAAACGGGGCCTATCGTATGCATTAATGCTTATGAAAATTTTT
>JAQGCH010001362.1:0-16040 GCA_034699485.1 Nanhermannia elegantula | reverse complement strand
ACCAAAGCATAATTTTTTGAAAATTTTTATATTGAGAAAAACACAAAGGGGGGACCAAGCACTGCATTTTTTGAAAACAACCCAATTCCTGGACAGTCCAGGCCATTCCTGGACACCTGGTCACCCTGATCGTATATCGCATTAAAATTGATGTTATATCTTATTAACAAAGATTTTACAAACTTTTCGTCATAAAAATTATTTAATTCAGAAATATTACTATTTATTTATTTAATGATTTAAGTAACAAACGTTAATATCTTTGACATTATTTTTAAAATTAAAAATAGAATCTTATTAATGATATCAAATTCAAATTATTCTATTGATAACTGTAACAGAGGCACAAAAACCGGTCTGATATTTGAGTGTTAACGTACAATATTGGTTGCAAACATTACGATTGGGTGGACAGAGAGCTGGTCCCACTGGATAGAGCTTTGATTTAGCTGATGATACTATAAGTTAAGCATAATGTGCGAAAAGTCACTTCTTGTTATGGCTTTCAATTCCAATCTAAAGAAATATTAGAAAACCGAAAATGCTTAGATGGAACTTAAGTTACTTATACAGTAAAACCTTCATAAGTTTTAATACTTTTATTATTTTACTGTCTTGTTCTTTACGATTAGCTTCAATTTGTTAATTATTTTTGTATATTTCTTCGCAACTTCTCTTAATATTAATTATTGTTACTTTTATGTAGTCCTTACTCTATTGATAATGCATTTATTATAAATATCTTATCAAACAATATCTACTTCATGTAGATTTATGTTGTTCTCGAACTTATATGCATTCATAAAGTGAAACCCATTTTCGCGTATTAAACAAATTGTCCAATGATTTAAATCAAAAACATAACGCATGCTATTCCGAAATGCACTGCATTTCAGTGCAAAATTTTGCACTGCGTTGCACTTCAACACGAATTTTAATTCTAAGTAATTTTGTTAAAAATAATCTCAATTGACACAACACTTGTTATTCGACATCCTAATACGCCAATACTACTTACAATAGTACAATAGTACTTCCTTTACTGCGTCATTTAGAGGCGCAGTGATTTAAAACTGATGGACGGAATTTGAAATGAACATGTTAAATTGGTTGCAATTAAAATTATTTTTATCATAAAAACATTGTCGCTTCTATTAAAATAATGCTTTTTAAATTGCATATAATTAGTGTTTATTGTCATAATTCTGTCTACAAAATTATAATTTTTTAGTGTTTAATTACTTTGCTTACGTCATTTTGTATAAAAGTTAAAATTTAATTAAAATTGATTGTTCGTCAATTCAATAAATATTTCAATTTATAAACCTGTGATTCTTCGGCTTATTTTAAATAATATAAAGTTTTTTTCTTCTCAAAACTTGTGTCAAAAAAGTTTTTAGAGCTTTAATAAAAGCAAAATAGCAAACAACTTAAGAGAAGACCTGATATAATGAATACTTTATTTTATATATACCGGTATTTAAATATTAAAAAAATTATTTTTAAAATTTAATTATTTGATTAAACAATTAATAAAATTTCAAAAGGAAAGCATTAATTTATAATAAATTATTTTTAAGGAATATTATTTAAGGAGTATTTCAATTAATTAATCGAAATGATTAATTCCCGCATCAATTTTCAAGTTTTCCGGCAAAATATCTGTATAATTATTAAAATCTATTTGAGGCAAAGGTTCGGCATTCAAATCATTATTACCATTAAATGATTGGTATTTAAACTCAATTACTTTTTTTGGATATTTGAGTGCAGTCTCTATTAATTTATCAATAGTTTTATGCGTAATATTCAAACCGGTAGTAAAGCTTATGAATTGGATATCATTACAAGAATCCAATAAATAACAAATACTTTGATCGGTAATATTTTTAAGGGAAGGGATGTTGTGTTCCTTTGGAATTATATACAAATACATTCTTCTCAAATGTCTCAGTTCTGCCAAAGAATATATTGCTTTATCTCTTAGTAATACTTGAGTTTCAATAGTAATTGATTTCAAATTCGGTAAAAATATGTGAATGTCTTCAAAAAATGAATCATTAATTTGTTTGTTTGAAATGAACATATGTTTCAATTGAAGACTTTTGAAACAATTAACACTTCCGTCAAGTTTTTTCTCAATGTTGTAAAGATCGAGAAAAAGCACTTTTAATGCATTAAATTTTCCGATTGACAAAAGAAATTTATTTGAAACCAGATTCTCGTTGAATATTCTAATATTCAATTCTTTAATTTTTGTACAATTTTTTGCAATATCGGTAATGCAGTCATCGATATTATTCATGTTTTCATCACTAGCACCGGTGTGTATTCTCAAAGATTCTAAATTTTTCATTTTTGAAATAAGTGGTAATACAGTTAGGGTCTGATCAGATGTTAAAAAGAGAGAAAATTCCAATTCTCTCAAAGTATTGCTATACTTATCAGCAATTATTCTCATTTTGGATAAATCTTCTTCTCTTATATACAGTGAAGAGAGAACTTGTAATTTAGGCAAAAAGTTTGGGTTTTCTTTAACAAAATGCAAGTTATCGTCTGTTCTGAGTTCTAATAAATTGTTACAATACTGAAAAAGATTCTCAATCAATAATTTACAACAATAAGAGTTATTAACATTTATTTGTTTTAAGCGCTGTCCGTATTTAAGCCCGAATTGAGTTAAATTTTGTTCAGTAAATCCGTGTGGCATACAATCCAATGACTGTAAATATGGGCAATACTTCCCTATGAGCTCAAGATCTACCTCATCAGCAAAGCATAAAATCTTCATTATTTTAATAAATTTGCATTTTTTGAGAATCGACTCAAAACACTCCGTTTTAATAGCTTTCAGTCCTGAATCACTCGAATAACTTGTTAAGAAGTCTTTAATGACCAGTTGTTTCAAAAGTTTATTCAAACTGTGTTTATCTTCATTTTCCTGCACTCTTAATGTTAGTTCTGTTTGTTTATTATATATAACTCTTTGCCATTGTGTGGAAACGCATTCAAATATAACTTTTTCATTAAATGACAAATACTGAAGAATCACTTCAATTAAATCGTCACCGAATCTGTCGATTGAATCCTTTTTATACTTTTCTTTCATAACTAAGTCACTCATTTTTTTATTAATTTGTTAACCAATAGAATATTCCTTAATATCAATTTGTTTTATCTCTAATATTACTGTTTGAAGAAATTTTAAATTAATTCCCTATTATTTCGCTGTTTTCTATTTCTGATATACATTTATATATATTTTAAACACAGATTTAAACATTTAGTTTATAACTCAATTTTGATGTGACTCGTAATAAATTATTGAATTATTTATATTAAAAATTTGTTTGAGATCTACTTACACTACACTATTGGCACTAATGAACACAATTTCAAAAATAGGTGGTTTACTTACTTTTCTATACTTTTATAAGAACACAGTAACTGTTTATAAAACTTATATTCGACTCTTTCGTGTTTATTGTTTTATAGCATTGCATTCGATGCGGATTTTGTTATAAAATAATATATTAGGGTTGCCTAGGGGTTGACCCCCCCCCCCCCCACAAGGTTTTCGGAAAATCAAAAAAGCATAGCTTGGTCCCCTTTGATTTTTTTCTGAAAATTTTTTCTCAAATATTGAAAAATATCCTTTGGCCCCCCCCCCCTTTGATTTTGACTAAAATTTAATTTACTTTAAAATGTTTTTAATTAGCTCTATGGTCCATACAATAGTATTAAAATCTATGAATTTTAAGTAATACTTTAAAAAAGGAGATATTTTAAAAAGATTTTGGCGGGAAAGCGGAATTTGAGAAAAAATTATGTATTAAAATCGATGAGTTTTGATCCCCCTCTCAGATTTTCAAAATATCCTGAAGTGAACCCTCCCCCCCCCTCCCCCCTCCCCCCACCAAACGTTCAGACCTTGTCCAGGTATGGATGTAACACATAATAAGATAAAAGTTTAATCAGTTTTATACTCGTATTACAATATAGTCATAAATTCTTAGAGATATCAAAAATGTTATCTTACAGTACAATATTTAATATTTAAACCTTTATACTATTGCACACCCACTTATCCTTATTGTGTAAATATTTCAAAACATTATTGAGTAAATAATTTCTGAAAAACAAATGCTTTGCACAGTTTTAGAACATCTTATAAATTAGTGGCATTTATGAGTCTATAAGTTAAATTGCAAACCATATAAATAGGGTGACCAGGTACAATTAAATTCAAAACTGGACATGAACTGGACAACTTAAAAAATCAAAGGGGGGACCAAAGGATATTTTTCTACAAATTTTTAATTTTACAAAAACTCAAAGGGGGGACCAAGCACTAGAATTTCAAAATATAGCCTAAAAACTGGACATCTGGCCACCCTACATATAAATCATTCACTAAATTTGTGTGATTTTGAAATAAAACATTATACTTTTAATCTTCACCACTATCATTCACCCAGTCTATGCCTTGAATCTAGTGTAATTCAATTTATATCATATAAAACACCTAGTATGCATTGAATTGAGGCTAACCCTTCCTGAGGCTGAGGGTAAGCCTTTTTTCAAGAATAGTTCGATTTAAAATACACTACAGCTTGTTTGTAAAAAAGAGATCTAAACGTGTAATAATTATTTAAAATGTATCTTGTTACTACTTGAAACTTGGAATTAATTAAATAAATACTAAACTTTTCAAATATGATAAAAAATTAAATATTTTGTTATTTTTAAGATTATATTTACTTGCATATTTTGGCTATGTAACGTGCATATGAAGCAGGGAATGGAAAAAGTTGACTTTAGTTTAATATATTTTCTGTGTTTTTCATAAACGCTATATCTGTTTATGAGAGAAAAGTTGGGAAAACCCATATTCTAATAGTTGAACTTTCATTTACTATTCAAAATGATAATCTGTTGTGAATTATTGTGAAAACACAATTGTAAACTATTAGTGAACTGTTTTCATTCATTTACAACAGATTATCATTTTGAATAGTAAATGAAAGTTCAAACTATTAGAATATGGGTTTTCCCAACTTTTCTCTAATAAACAGATATAGCGTTTATGAAAAACGCAGAAAATATATTAAACTAAAGTGAACTTTTTCCATTCCCTGCTTCACATAAATAATATTTTCTTCAGCCAACTCCTTTTCAGGAGATCTCACCTTTGCCCAGAATTAGAGTGAAATTTTTACAGGTAGAACCTGTGTCGTAGTGGGCTAACTTTACGGGACTAGGGATTGTCCGAAAACAATGGACATGTGGCACATCGCACTCGAAGATTTACATTGTCCAGGGTTCGAACTCACGAGCCTTCGATCGTGATTCCGACACCTTCCACTGAGCTATCCTTAATTTAATCATAACTTAATATTTTGCTTCACACTGTTTGAGTTTCTTAATTAGTATTGTCGTTTGAGTAACAAAAAAACACTTTTGATAGGTTTCTGTATATAATTGTTCGTTTTGAAATTTTAAAGGCTCAAGCTCTAGGTTTTGAGACTAGGCTAATGCTCAGGCTCTTATGCTCGATAGGTTCTGAGTTTTCGAGCCTATGGACATCATTATAAATAATTATAATTTTATTATTAAAAGGTTTATGAAAATTAAAATCCATACTCAAGTTGCATCTATAATACAATCTGAAATTCATATGATTGTATGATCAGTTACAGTAAAAAAAAATTGTATTAATGAATAATTTTTAGAGAACACCAGCGATATTGAAACGATTTATTATGTTATTTAAATTAATCGAGTTTTGAAGACTTTTTGGGCGTTTCTTTAACTTTAATCTAACTCTTCCTTATTATGTTTTCTGTGTCTGTAAGTTTATTGTAACACTTTTTTAAAAATTAATGACACTCTCCCGTAGAATGATCTTTAGATCTTTTTTTTGTTAAAAGTTCAAAATTTTTGTTTTTCTATAAAAAAAATTTACCGGTACTAAGTTTTTAGTTCATATCTTAGCTATTAGTTCAAAATATTAGCAAAATTTCATTAATAGTTATAAAATATAAGGAATCATTGAGATAAGAACTAAATAAATCTTATTTTCAAATAAGTTACACTATAGTAAACATTTTTCTATTTCAATGGAACCAGTATTAGAAGAATCAACTAATTATTTTAAATGATAAATACATATATTTATGAACATTAATTATGAACAAAGTTTTGTTTTTGGGATTTGCCCGATAAGTAAATTCGAGTTTAAAAGTAATAAAATACAACTCTAATCCCTAAATATGTTGCGCTTTAATTTGATTGCGTGTGAATTTTGCGTAGTCTTCGCAAATACCAGATCAGACTTGATTCGCAATTATTTTAACATCAAATTTCAAATAAATACTTTTCAAAATACTATTAATAACTTATTTTCGTATAAAAGTTAATACTGAGTCACGAAAAAATATCTGTAAATTTTTACGACTATTTTTCTTCGGTTTGAATTTTAGTATTTTTTTAGTTGTTTTGAATAAGTTTTAGAATGTTCTGAACTTATGATCTTTTGATCCCTTATTTTTAAACAGCTTTAAATAGTATCTCAAATACAAGTTAAAGTAACCGTAAGGTGAGTCTCAGTTTGCGCAACAAGAGGTGTCGTCAATTCAATTTGAAGAGATAACTATTTTTCATTTGCGATACTTTATTTCAGATCGATTTGTGATCTCTTTTTGTGCCTTAAGAGAAGGCCCACCAAAAGCTTGAATTATAATAAATTTTCAAAACACCGACATTTCAATGCTTCCGTACTCTAAAACAATTATTTTTTTCTATTGAATTTAATCGCAATAAATGAAAAGATTTTTGAAGTTTTAAAAATAGATTTTCTTATTGCTATAAAATTCATTAATAAGTGTGAACCTGTTTCTAGAAATAATTGCACACAAATTCATTTATTGCGAGTGATTCTTACATTCTTACCAATCATGCAATAAAATTATTTAAATCAAGATTTATTAAATAGAAAATTAATGCAACTCTAAAGTCAAAAACTAAAACTTGACCCCAACTTCAGTATAAGTTATTGAGTAAAAAGATAAAAGTTTTCTCACAGTTTCTTTAATTACTAAAACTTTTAAGATAATTATATAAATCACTACAATAAAAACAAGTGAAGCTTAATCACAATGATTTCTAATCGATTGATATACTGTATTGAACTTTAGATTCTTTACTTTAGAATATTTTTAAACTCTTTATCGCAGAAAAATCGAAAATTTTTAAATAAATAAATATCGAATTAAAAATAAAATGAAAGCCATTCGTTTTTCTCTTAAGTTAAGGTTATTTATAAGAATATATCTGAAATATCTATTGCTAAACAATAAACAACTAACAATACATAATAAATATTTTCCATCTAATAGATCTGCTTAACACTGCATCTACACTAAGAAAAATGGACAGGATATCAAATTAGCTCAGGTTACTCTTAAAATACTATATTTTCTATCTTTTGAACTGTTGATTAGAGCCGGAACTTCAAATATAAAAAATGTTTTTGCGGTTAAAATATTTGAAGGATTAGCAAATAAAAAATATTTAATTAAAAATCTCACCCTTAAAATTTTTTGTGTAGTTGATGTTCATTTTTAAAGTGTATTTTTGGTTATAAATGTGAAAACAAATGTATTCTTTCAATAATTATTATCCGTTCATATTATAATATTATTAAAGTTGGACCTTCATTAAGACATTGTGTGTGGTATCACTTATTTTGTTTTAGTTATAAAATTTCAAAGTTCGACTTTTTGCACAAAATTATTTTGAAAAATTAATGTCTCAATAATTGGATGAATTGGATAAGCTATAAAAAATGGTAATTTTACTAACTTATAATTAATCAGAAATCGCAGGCGTGACTAAAGAAGTAAGTTTTTGTTATCTATTTAAACTATGGATGGTGAAGGTGTTTATCAATAAAACTCAGCCAAAATAGATTTCTGATTTTATCAATTTTTAGCCCAACATCATATGCAAATTTGATTTGGGCGGAAGTTAAATAATTTTGTGAAATCAAATTTCCCCCAAGTTATAGACTCAATTATAAAAAATTACAATTAAAGTACACAACCCCATAAACTGCTGAACAGTATAGTTACCCCAATATTATTAACAAAATTTTATTAAATAAAAAAATTCATCAAATAATAATAGTATTGTTTATTTAATTATTTTACTTATACTTCTGTATTCAAGTTTTAGCGTTTTCTCTGAACTATTTCATTGAATCAGTTTTTATTGATATAATTTATAAGTTTCAAAGCAAATAACTTATAATAATTAAATGATTGACTTGAAGATAAAATTTCAGTTACAGTGCTTAACATTAAACTTTAGTGCTAGTATTTGTTACCAATGAGGTTGACAATGATTTATTAGAAGTGCGGCCATCAGTACCACTTCGACAGCAATGTAATAAATCAGTGTTTCGGCAATGAGTGAACGCCAATAAGACATACATACCCTGCAAACTATTTAAAACAATAAATAATGCCCACATAAATGAATTTTCAGCGTAAGCAGCAATGAATCCCATAATCCAAGTGCTGCCCATAATTACGGCCAATTTTATATAAAGAATGAATCGAAATCTTTCATTTCGTTGATTAATATTTTCACGTGCGAAACGAGTTGCCTCAGAAGCGTTTCTTATCTTAATAGCAGTTAATAGCAGAAGCACTTGAGATAATGGACAAAAATTATTACTATTTGTTACAGAAAGATATCGCAAATTATAAGGAATAGAAACGAAATGTCATTAACATTTAGCAAACTCAGTAAATCTAAGAATAATAACTTTTAATGATATTTGTCCTGAATTTAGATTCAAAATTTTGTAGTCTTTTCAGATAAGGCTTAAGATATCGTTTCTATTTTTAATGTCATATCTGTTCAAATTAATTATTAAATCTATAAAAGGAAGTCATAGTAATAGCTTCATGAATAACAACTACAATTCAAAAGTTTTGAATCTTTCATAAGCAGCTCATAATATTGAGGATTGTGATAAAATTTGCGATAATTGGATAAAAAAATAAATTATTAAAAAATGTGATTTTACCTGTATTTATGATAAGTAGTATTGCGAGCGGAGCCGCAAGGAATACAGTTAATGCCAATCGGTTTGCAATCCAACAATGAGTTGTTCCATAACCGGGAGAAATGCCAAACGAGTAGTTATCATCAATAATTACCTGATTGACCACCACTGCTACAAATGTTATGATGAATGGTGTTGTCCAACCATATATTGTATAAATTAATAACTGCCTACTGAACAGATTTGATGACTGAGGCATTAATATGGATGCGAAGGTGCGATAGATATCATAAGAGAGTACATTCATCCAAAAGAATGAGGTGAGAAAAAAGTAATGCATTGTGATTGCGATAAACTGACAAACAATCGGAATTTCGATTCTATTAATGCCAAATAAGAACAATAATTGGGCCGAAATTAAAGAAAATGACAAAAATAACACTAAAATAGATGATATTCTACGTGGTTCTGGTTTCAGAAAGAAATAACTTATTTTAAAAACTAAGCTTATTATTGAAATAGTAAGACAACAGTTTGTTAAGTATGAATGCGATTCATCAAATTTATTTTTCACATAATTAAATTCTTGCTGATAACAAATTTCCAAAACTTTAGTCGAATTATTGACACTGTATTGACTGGTATTATAAATCTTATTGCTTGCCGTTAATAATACTGTTCCATTGGATAATTTCTTATATTCTTCAGGATCTAATATTATTTTTGGGCAGATTTCAAATATTTCAGTATAATTAACGTTGTTATTAGACTCAACACACTTTCCATCAATGAATACTGAATTTTCTCTGCAATAAACTCTTCTGCAGATCTTTTTCCACGGATCATAAATATGATTTTCATCACATCTCTTCTCAGCGCCAACTTTTCCTTTGAAATTGATATCGAGTATAATAGAAAATGAAAAGCTGTATTCATTATCGAACTGTGTCGGAGGAGAGCTTTTTCGCCTACCAGAAGGACATTTTAATTGATTTAATTTCTTATGATTACATTGAGCGCAATAAATGTTTTTGAAATCTTCAAAACTAGAGCTCTTAATAACAAAGCTCCTGATGGGAGCCAAATAAAGAGAACAATTGAGTTGTTGTTCAAATGATATCGAATCGTTTGGACATAAATCAGTGAGATTCTGTGGATAACATTTACGTAATGATCGGGCAGAAGACTCGTTGAAAGCGATGGAGCATATATTGGGTCTTAATTTAGAGCAATAGGTATGCGCTTCCCAGACTTCCGCGTTTTCGAAATCGAAATTACAAATAGCACAGTAAAAGTTTTTGTAAGTAATATTAGTGCTTCTACTTGTTGCTGGAACTTTTAGGATAAGGTCGCGGTCATTATCTTCATTTTCACATTCGGACTTAATCTTATAGGAATCAAAGCTTTCATATTCCATATTAAAGTCAACGGACCATAATTTAGAGCATTTTGAAATGGCATAAAATTTTAACCGTTTCTTAGATGTATCGATTGTTATACATGAGTAGTTAGGGATAGATAATGAAGTTTTATTCAGTTGAACATCGAGACAACAATCACCATAAATTTGACAACTGTTTGGATCACACGAACAATTATATAATGAGGACAACGTACGAGACAGTGATTGATTAGTTCTTGATGATAATGAATTAGATGTAACAGATATGTTGGACGAGACAAGAATTTGGTGCAGACAACTCTTATGTGCGGGACAATTGTATGGTTGGCAGTATATATTGTAATCAATATTAAGAATTAGAACAATCACTAATAAGATAACACCAAAAGGATATTTGGATCCAATCATTGCTCATCTTTAGTTGGAATCATTTCATTAAATGTTTGTGAACTTATTGCTCTATTGATATTCGATACTAAATAATATCATCTGTTATTTTCTGATAGTGAAAAGTCGTTTTAATTCCGCCCAATATTTGGATAGATGTACTGTAGATCTGACGTAAACCTGATATCTTCCAGAACTTTTATTAATAATTTATGTCAATTATGCTTCACATGTCAACTGATGTCCTTTATGTCCAATTATGACTTTCCTTTAAGTCTTTATTGGAATAAGCGTTACGACTGCTCCTTATAATGTTTATGAGAATTATTATTTGGGTAAAAGTGTTCAATAAATAAAACTTAAGTATACTGTACCAGTAGAACCTGTTTTCATTAATTTAATATTTTATGAATATCTTATTTGAAACAAGACGTTAAAAAGTGAATTAAGAGTCAAAAATGCTTAAAACATTGATGAATTTAATTGAGTAAATTTGTAAATTTAAAAAATGACTCCAATCATCATTATAAAGAAAGCAGAGGTGATAAACACTTAATTATAGAGTGATTCTGTGATATACTGATGCTGTAGTCAGTCCATTCAACATTAAATTTAATATATGCTTATTTGTAAATTTGTTGATTAACTTTTTAAGTATAATATTAGGCTTTTTGCAGATTATATTATAAATAATATAGTTATAAACTAAGCGCGAAATGTTAGACTTAAAAACTTTGAAAAGCTTCAAAAATTACTAATAGTGGGCTTTTCTTCATTAAACACTTCACAAAAATTATTTTAGTAAACACTCAAATTCTTTCAATTTTTCCAAAAAAAATTATTGCCGATTACTATCAAAATGTTAGAGAAAGCTGCAGTCAAAATAACTTAATACGTTACAGAAAGCAGAAAAGTATTTTGTTTCAATAGTTGAGACTGACCTTAAGCTCTATCAAATAATTCGATCTTATAATAATCATATTCAACGTAATAGTAATATTCTGTTAGCTTTAAGTCACTTCACCACATAATTCACAAGTAAACATAGAATTGACGATACTTTTATATATTGATATTTGAAGTTTGAGGTTAGTGTTTGCTTTGTAGTTGAAGTGTAGGCTTTAATTTCCTTTTCGTCACTTGATATTAATTCTATATTATTAAATTAAATTTTCGGAGAAATGCGACGAATCTTATTAACTATCAATTTAATTAATTCCATTATCATAATAAACTTTCTTGAAGTTATCAAAAAGCTATTTTAAAATATCTTCAAAAGCACTTAAATCTATTGAATAACATTTAAAACCATCGGTATATATATAACTTGAATTAAAATAAAGATTTTACTTTGATCTCATAAATAGTCAAAGTTCCGGTTTTTGATTTTTTATTTGAATGTTAAAGCATATCAAATAAACGCTAAACGGAAATTACAACTATTAGAATAAATTTTAAAAATTTATTTTATATAAATTTGAGTTATTACGGTATATGGTAATGAAAATTTTGAACTTTATAATAAGTTACTGAAAAGTAAATTGCTCTATAAATTGGTCACAATTCAAAGTTTACTTAAATTATGCAAATATATTAAATTACGTTATATATAATTTTTGAAATAAATTTTGTTTCTAATTTCCTTTCACACAATTAAAACTGATGTAACAAATTAATTAAATGCTAAATAATTACATTTTATTAACATGTAAAACACTGTTAAATGTATACTTTAAGGTCTTCTCTTTGCCCTTTCAACATAAACATGTTTATACATTCAGCTATTTTTCGATTCTATTTCACTTTTCATGAGAAACGCAAGTAATAATAGATTTTCGAGATTTTTATATGGATTTAATTAATTAGAGAAAATGAAATAATATTAAACTTATTAAAATAAACCTTGAATTAGTAGCGTTTAGAATATAAGTTTTGACAGTAAAAACTTTTACTTCTAAAACTTGTACTGACAAATAATTGTGCTTTTTTAAGATTTGAACTTTAATGGCTTAATAAGTTTCAATTTGGTTCAATTCTAATCTATCAAAACCTATTATAAAAGTATTAAGAAAATAGTTTTCAAAATTAATTTAACTGCCATTACTTAGCAAACAGTCATTGAGTTACATTCAATAAATGTATTGAAAAGCCATTTTAGACTTTTAGACTTCAACAAACAACAGACTTTAAATGTGTTTAATATTTAATAATATAAAAAACTTTTGAAAGTTTTGAACAAAAATTTCGGTAATTTTTAAATAAAATTAAACATTAAAGATTTTAACTTGTCTAGGGCTGGGCCGGTGCCAAGAGTAACCAGGTAACTACGAGTACTCAGGCCAATTTCAACCAAATTTTCATTACTCTTTTTGACGGGTACTCACCGGTAGTTACGAGTATTCATTGATATATACTGTAGACAATTAATGAGTGACTGATAAATTAAAAAATTAAATAAATAAAAACGCCATCATTTTAATTAATTTTAAATTAAAAAAATACTCATAATTACTCTTGAATGAGCTTTAGTAAGTACTCATGAATACTTACGGGTACTCTTAACCGATCGAAAGTAATTGGAATACTCGTCAATTAATGAGTACTCGGAAAAATATTTGTGAGTACCAATTACTTTTTGGAAAGTAGTGAATGACAATTTTTCTAACACCGGCCCACCCATACTTCGGATTAAGTTATTGTGAAAACATTTACTTTTGTTTTAGTCAATACTAATACAGACAAATTAGGTCTAAAATTTGAATCAAAAGACTAGAACTTTGGGTCGTGTTTGAGTCTAAAGGATTTTTAAACATGATATTCAAAGTTTCAAAAAAGACATAAACCATAAAGTTTGCGCTGCTATACAACAGCTACGGAAAACACAGACTATCGCTTTCAATGTATTTCTACGAAAATATATGAAAATTCTGTAATTAAAGTAAAATTGATTCAGAGCTTCAGATACTCCTAATTAATAAGTAATAAGTAAAAGGTAACAGAGAGGCCAAAAACCGTTTAATAAACGGCCTGCCATTCAATTTGTTTATGATATGCTCAAAGAGAGCCGATATATCTACATTGGATCGCTTTGGATATATCAAATCAGGTGCGATCTGAAGTCATGAGCTTTGAAATAAAGCACCAGTTAGTTTACTGGTCATCATTGAGTCAATCAAAATCCGGTTCAATCAACTCTTTGAAAGAATGATCTAATGAGACACTAATTAACGTTATATATCATATTTATATTTATTTGAGTTCAGTTTTAATAATCGTTAATAATATGAGTCTATTTCATATTCAGAGATACAATCAATAAATAGGTTTTTGAACTATAAGAGAAATTCTTTATAGAAGTTCAGAGCAATAGACTCTAGTAATAGACGAGTTCATCAAACATTCTGTCTTCGTTTCAAAGTTTAAAATATTGAACAAACAGTCATGAAAACCATGAAAACATAAATTTGAGTGAAATTGGGAGTAGGGGTGAAAAAATAGAAAATAAGTGAAAACTTAAGTTTTTTAAGGAAAAATAATAGCTCACAAACAACAATAGACAATGAGTTTTTTTTGTTTTTGCAATCAATTAATTTAGTATTAAATAAACGATAAAACTTATTGAATTGTAAGAAAGTTGAATTGGAATTATTCTTTAGTGAAAGTGGAATGGAATCGAAGCACTTTTAAAAGCTCAATATTTTAGGGTTTAAATAATTAAACATTTTAATAGTTATTCAATAGTTCCAGTACAGTATCAGTCATTCTATTTTTATACTATCATTTTTGGGATGAAACTGACCTCTATTTTAATTTTAAATTAATTTAAAAGAAACGTTTGAAATGATTTCAGCATAAAAGCAAAGAAAATTCATTTTCGAGAAGTGATTAATCAAAAGTAAAATATTTCAAGTCATTCAGTTATCTCATCTCACGTTGAATTAGAAAAGTAGGGACCGGACTACCGGTGCTATTGAGTTGATAGTAAATAATGTAGAAAACGGCTAATGAACAGTTACTTATTCAATAGTAAAAATAGTCGTCATTAAAAATTGAAAAGTTAGTCATGAAGTTAGTGATAATGAAGTTGAATGCACTGCAGCTCTTATGAGAACTTTCTCTTAAAATCAATGAGAACTTTGATTAGAGTTAAGAACAAAAAATTTTTTGCTCGTTATAAATATCTAATTAATTATTTTATATTTAAGGAATTAAAATGTCTGATATTTCTTCAAATTCACTTAAATTTAAATCAATGCCAAAATTTGATGTTGTGATGAAAATAAAAAGCCCGACACTTATCGGTAAATATTTACTTAATAACAGTTTTAATTATAGATAATTAAGTGATTCATTAATATTAATTTCAGATGAAATAAACAGTTCCGGAGTCTATTATTATTTCATTTATGACCCGAACTCAGTGAAGATCTTATTCAACCAAAATTCCTATTCTTTACTTCAAACTCAACTTCGTTTTTGTTACTTAACTTTAGATCAGACAGAAATCAAAGACTGCGGATCTGAATATCTAAATATTTCTATAAATGGAAGAAATATTTATTCGTTTTCAGAGGTATTAATTGTTTAAAATGAATTTCCAATATTTTATAATCTATTTGAACAGTAATTAACTAATCAAATAAAAGGACCGATCGATATAACAGCCTATTGTTTGCCAAACTCAACAAATGTATTGCGCTTTTGGATGAGCAAATCTGACATTATTTGGTCGATTCCCTGCGCTTTTCAAATATCATTAGTTAGATCTCATACTTCTGAAGCTACATTAAAAAAATGAAGACCGATTTGAATAAATATCTTCACCTTAGAATCACAAAAACTATGAGTGAGAGCACAATAATTCATATAAAAAATTATTGTTTTTGTTAATTTCCACATACTTTGAAAGTTAAAAAAACGTTTAGCAACTGAAGAATCCACAGATGATTGCACAGAGATTTCGAATGACAGCTTCAAGTATTCATTGCTGTGTCCGGTAAGCAGTTTTGTTAAAATTTTTGATAATAATCAATAATATTTAATTTGATTCAAATATTATTTAATCAGATAAGTGGTTCACGCATTGAGTTTGCCTGTCGTACGACAGCTTGTGATCACATTCAATGCTTTGATTTATGGTCATTCCTAAGAATGAGTGACATGAAGTGCGATTGGTTG
>JAQGCH010001361.1:0-16042 GCA_034699485.1 Nanhermannia elegantula | reverse complement strand
CTAAATGTTACAGTTATTTGTAGAAATTAGGTTCTCTTACTCTATAAACAGTGATGAGCAGTGCTCGGTGACGAGCCCGAGCACCATGATTTTGCCAAGCACTGAGCACCAAGTCTTAGTATATTTTCATATTATTTTATGCATTATGAATATTAAAAACCTTAATTTCATATCAAAAGTATGTGTTTGAATTGTAAGTACCGTATTTAGCAAATGAATATAATTTACAAAAAAAATTACAGCTTAAATAAAATAAACTTTTTTTGTGTTAAAAGAGCACACATCAGATTTGCTGATTTGGTGCTCGGTAAGTGCCCAGTGCTTGAGCACCGAGCACGCTCATCACTGTCTATAAATAATGTATTCTTTCGGATAAGCCACATATGAAATTCGCTTTAATTATAATCATTTGTAATAAAAATGAGGGAATTATTTGAATCAAACACATTTTCGGAACTTAAATACATCTAATATAACTTAACTAATTTTTAAAAAAACATGACCCTAATGCTGACCCTAATTTTCTCTGATTTTGACCCTAACACCTTACCATAATGGGTAAAATTTTGACCGTAAAAATCCCATTCCTGGTTATGACTAATATTAAAATGTTTGATAATTAATGCTCAATCTTAGGTGAATTAATTAGTTTAATTTTTCAAAAACATCGTTCTTATATGTTTATTAACAAAAGCGATTCTTGTATTAAAAACGGGCAGTGTTTTAAAACTTAAAAAAATAATTGCATCTAAAACTATAGTTATTTTAAAATTTAAAAAAAATTTTGTTGAGATTAACCACAAAAGAGATATAGTTATTTCATAATTCTTTTATACAAGTTGAACACTAAACGTATTTAATAACTAGTGTGACCAGGTTTGATCAGCTCAAATTTGGGATGTATTAAAATATCAAAGGGGCGACCAAAGTATATTGTTTTGAATTTCCAAAATTCCCCGAAAAATTAAAGGGGGACCAAGCTGTTCGTTTTTTCAAAATTTGGCTAGATACGGGATTTTCCCAGAAATTCCGGGATGTCTGGTCACTCTATAAATAGCTTAGAAAAAGATTTAAAATGCTGAATCTGCTTAAAATAAGCGACTTATCAGCCAATTTTTGAATAATTTTTAGCAAAAATGTAAATAAACCTCCTAAGTTCTGACAAACACCAAACAATATTTGTTAGAATATATATATATTAATTCATACAATTGTTAATAAAAGATATAAATAAAATAATTAATGTATTAATTGATTAATCTTTAATTAAAGGAATAATTCAATATAAAAGAGCTGTTCGTCTAATGAAAATGTCAAAAATTGTTTTATTGATCTGTGAGATCTATATTAATGTTTTAACGGCTGGAGCTCTGTTCGTGATCGCCCTACCCATGGTTTTATATTACAAGCTGATAGACTTTTTAATTTTTGGGTTGTCATGGATTATGATTTGGGTTATTTGGTTACAATTTGGGAGCAGTGCTGTCTATCATTTTCCGGGTTATTATTTCATAGTCTGTTATTATTTGAAAATAAGATTAAGTATTATTGAGGACAGACTTAAAAATTACAGAAAAATGACTAATTTTCTTGCATTGAGAACAAAAATCTTAATGATTAGACAGCTATTGATAGATCACAATAACCTGTGTTTGAAAATTAATAGCTATAATAATTTTTGGCGAAAGTATTTGAGCATAACTTACGTTATATTTTTGATAATCAATTGTTTTCTATCTTACGTTACATTTATATCTTCTGTCAAATGGTTTATAAAATGCGAATATTTTGGTGTATTATCCGCTCATATATTGTTAACAACTTTGATCACATATTCTGCTTCATCTGTATCTCATTTTAATGAAAAATTTTATCGAGAATTGCATTCAATTTATGTTGACTTTAGATTTCCGTTATTTATCAGATTAAAGGTTGGTTTAGATCTTTATCATTATTTGAATAAATGCTTGTATTTATATATTCTTAAAGATGATGAACTATATTGAAAAACTTGGAAATAATAAGATTGGATTTTCTCTACTTAATGGTGTTTTGATCACTAGAGTAACCTTTCAGACAGTGAGTAAACGAGTCTTCAATTTCTACTTAAAAATAAACTTAATTTCATTTTTAAACACTAACTAATAGTAATGATTTAAAATTTTAATTTCAGATGATTTATAATTTCAGTACCTATTTCTTATTATTTGTTCAAATTCAGAAAAATAGAGTCTTCTAGTGATTTAATTAAATTTTAAATTTAAAACATTTGGTTCTTTGTGTTTATAATACCATTCAATAAACACAGAAAATTTTTTAATACAATTCCAATATCTCATCATAATTATTGATTTTGGATTAATTGTCAATTAAGATAATGAATAGGTCTCAAAGACAAGAGTCAATAAAAATAGTGGACTTTTGTCTAAATTTACACTAAATTATAACTCTTTGGCATTTGTCGAAGACCATTGTGGCCAAAGAACACAATCGTATGACTTTATATGTTATCATAAAAAGATATGTAGATTCAGGAAATGCTGTTTTCAAGCAATTATCATGTAGTAAATTCTCGGTATTCGCTTTTAAGATGTCTTTAAATGTAATATAGCTTTTCATACAATATTCTTACTTATCTCGCACTAAATGCCATGAACTCATCCATCGATGGCATAAAACTGAAATTTGGTATGAAATGTCTGTTCCGACCTGCTATGGAGACTATTTATTACAAAAGAGTGCAGCAATATTTGCAAAACCAAAACTTTAATTTTTGCACTAAAACGGTTAAAAATTTTAATATTCTTCAGACCCAACTATGGCCAGGACCGAAAAATATCGCCCAAATAAGTGCACAGCTACTCATGAGTAGCATAAGGAAGAACCTTTGCCTAATCGGAGATATTGTTGTATATGATCCATTTAAATAGTTAAATTTGTAATTTATATATGTATTTATAACACCACAAAATTTTATTAAAATTGAATAAATTGTTTTCAAATTATATGCTTTCAAAGTCAGTGCCATTACTTATGAAACACACTTTAGTTTTCTAAACTACACGAAAATTTCATATTTGACAAAAGAGTAAATTTATTTAAGTTACAGCTTAATTTAGTGATATTCAAAGGTCAATTGCTGATTCCTATGACCCTATCAGAAGAATAAGGTGTTATTATTCAAGCATTTATTTTTTAAAAACTTAATAAAATTTTTAAAAATAATTTTCATCAAAATATTCAAGTTTTAGATTAAATTGAAGCAGGGAATGGAAAAAGTTTACTTTAGTTTAATATATTTTCTAAGTTTTTCATAAACGCTATATCTGTTTATGAGAGAAAAGTTGGAAAAACCCATTGTCTAATAGTTTGAACTTTCATTTACTATTCAAAATAATAATCTGTTGTAAATGAATGAAAACAGTTCACTAATAGTTTACAATTGTGTTTGTGTCTCATTGATAACTAAGATTTTTGTGAAAACACAATTGTAAACTATTAGTGAACTGTTTTCATTCATTTACAACAGATTATCATTTCTCATAGTAAATGAAAGTTCAAACTATTAGACAATGGGTTTTTCCAACTTTTCTCTCATAAACAGATATAGCGTTTATGAAAAACTTAGAAAATATATTAAACTAAAGTAAACTTTTTCCATTCCCTGCTTCAATTTTGCATAAAAGTTATTATTAAAAAATTGATATCCTCTTAAATTTTGCAAAAATATTTAATTTTTGTGACAAATAAAGTGTATCTTTCTAACGTGAAATTCATTAATTACATGAGCAAAAAGTCAATTTTTAGATCAGTCTCCCACTTATAAGGTATTTGCACAATTGAAACCAATTATATACTAGAGGTGTCAAAACTTTAAAATTTAGAGTCCCGTTCTATGCCAAAAGTGGTCCCGTCCTGCCCCGTCCCGGAAAAATCTACAAATATTTTGGCAGCTCGTATAAAGGCTGATTTTGAAATATGCCATTTTTAGGTCATTAAATCTTAAGTAGTTTATCTATATTTGCTAATTTATTTTATAACATATTTATGTTTAGTCACACTCTATATACCTGCATTTTTTATATATCACAAATTTTGCACTTTTCCTATTTTTCAGGTTTCTGTTAAATTAAATACAAATAAATCATTTCCAGACAACATTTATCATTATGTTTTGTTAATTACAAATAAATTTTTGCTAATATTAATTTAAATTATTCATTTTGTCACTTATTTTATTGACGATTTTTAAAAAATTCATCATCAAAACAACTATATTTGTTTAAACCCATATTACCATATGTATGTATCAAGCACGTTTCAAGGCACGTATATGCATAACTATTAGTAATAGAATTCATTCAATAGCCGTTTTAAATAAGATCTATTTAAAAATAAAAAGACTTCTAGTTCTCGGGATTTTAGGATTTAAAATTATAAATCCCGTCCTGTTTCGAACAATCCAGTGAAATTTAACCTAATCCCGATCCTGTCCCGTCCCATCGGGATCCTATTGACACCTCTATTATATACATGTATGTTCTCAATAAAAATATAAGAACTCAAGATTTTGTACGCTTTTGAATGAACACCCTCACCCTAGATTATTGTGTCCGTGCTTAATGTACATGACTATGTGCAACATTATTTTAATTTATTGAAATTTAATAATTTACGTAATTATGTAAGAAAGCTATAATAGTCTAAATTGATTGCAAAATATTTAATGCACATAATATAGAGCTAATTCTCGAATCGCATGTATATAAACTCTAATTCACCATTGATTAGCAATAAGATTATTATGAAACTAACGTAATATATTAATTATATAGAAATATATGTCGAAATTTTTGTTATTATCTATGTATTTAAACCAAAAATATATTTTTCTAGCGAAAAATCCTTGAGATGAAAATAGATTTCTAGAATAAAATTGAAATAATGATAAATTTGAAATATTTTGAAATTAAAGAGAAATGGCTATGAAAATGATGAGAGAAAAAGATGTATTTTTGAGAACAAAGTTCATACACTTCTCCAGATTAAGAAATGGATATATAAAAGGGTGGATTAGTAACCGTTACTTACTTAAAAAGGAAGTACACTCAACATATAACTTATACGAAACAATAGGTGTTATTTTAACATCTTTTATGTTAATTCGAAGCATAATAGCTTTGTCGCTGAGAAATATGAATAATGAAATACTTATGTATATTGGGAGTCCATGGCATTACTTGAATGTCAGTTCTACTGATATGGAAGTTACATTTTTATTGTGGGAAATATTTTTTCTTTTTGAACACATCTATGTTATCAATAGTCCTGATGAACACTATGAGTGGTTAGAAGTATATGGATTTCTCGCTGGAATAATACCTCGTGAAAATATAGGTTTGTTATTTACAACAATGCTTTTAAACACTTTTATGCCCCATTGATTTTGTTCCTTATTATAAATCTCATAAAACTGCTTCTCTATTAATAAAAATTTTAGAAATGCAGTATTAAATTTATTTTAATTATGGAAATTTCAATCCCAATCCCATGAAATGGAAGTGGAATTGCAAAAAATTAATGTTGAAGGCGAATGGATGAGATTAAATTTTAAACCATGGAATGGGATTGGGATGGAATTTTATCATTTATAATAGATATTATTCAAAAAAACATCAATTTTATAATTTGCTGAATTATAAATGCCTTTATTATTATTCTTTAAATCAAGGAATTATTAAATATAAATATGCTGTTCGTCTATTGAAAATATCGAAAATAGTTCTCCTGATCTGTAAATTTTATCTGACTATATTATCGGCTACGGGTCTGTTTGTGATCGGCCTACCGATGGTCTTATATTATAAACTTACAGACTTCATAATATATGGATTACTATGGATTATGATTTGGGTTGTTTGGGCGCAATATATAAGGAGTGCTGTCTATCATTTTCCGGGTTATTATTTTATAGTTTGTTATTATTTGAAAATAAGATTAGGTATTATTGAGGAGAGAATTAAAAACTACAGAAAACTGACAGAATTTTCTGATTTGAGAACAAAAATTTTAGTGATTAGACAGCTATTGATAGATCACAATGACTTGTGTCTGAAGATTATTAATTACAATAATTTTTGGAGAAAATATTTGAGCGTAACATATGTTATATTTTCTATACTTAATTGCTATTTATCTTACGTTACATTTATATCTCCTGTCAAATGGTATGTAAGATTCGAATCTTTTGGTGTATTGTCAGCTCATTTATTATTAGTAACAATCGTCACATATTCTGCTTCATCTGTATCCCATTTTAATGAAAAGCTTTATCGAGAATTGTATACCGTTTACGTAGATTTTAAATTTCAGTTGACTTTCAGATTAAAGGTTGGTCTCGATCTCTGTCAAGTTTAAATAAATTATTTGTATTTCTATATTCTTAAAGGTAATGAACTACATTGAAAAACTTGGTTATAATAAGATTGGATTTTCTCTACTTAATGGTGTTTTGATCACAAGGGAAACCTTTCAATATGTGAGTGGACTAGCTTTTAATTTCCAATTAAAAGTTATTTTATATATCTATTCATCACAACACATACTTTTAATGTTTTTAAATACTTTTATTTCAGATGATCTATAATTTCAGTCTGTATTTCGTACTATTCGTTGACATTGAGTCAAACAATTCCTTCAATTAAATTATAAGTTATTGTGGTATAGATACTAAACTTTATGAATTTTCATTATTTCCTACATTTATTTTAGGGGTGATACACATAGTACGAACGCAGTTTTTGCTAATTTTTAGATCCCTACCCCCTCCCTGTAGGCTTTTGCACACTAATACCTAATGTTAAGCATATAGGAGTGTAAGAATTTGTACGCTTTTGACTAATCCCCCCCAAGACTGCGTACGTACTATGTGTATCACCCCTTACAACATTACAACATTGTTATATTACAACAAAAATCAGAGTAAATTCATAAGAATAAAGATATTTTACATACAATCAATTAATTTACACACATAGTTTCATTAAATTTAAAATTGTATAAATTATATTGTTTTTTAAATTATTTTGTAACTTTATAAGATTTATTTTGAATTCTCTAGATATTTTATTCTCTATTTAATTGCTTTACTACATTTATTCACCGAAAGGTGAAATGTGTCTTTTGAATTTATTTTTATTTTTCTTTTATATACAGTCGCCTCTCGTTATAAGCAACCCCCCCCCCCAAATGCAAGTCAAATCTGTTCCCTATGACTAAAGTTGCTTATATCGAGAGTAATTAACATTAACTAAATAGCAGTATCAAAATTTGTTGACTATAGCGAGAAGTTCACTATATAAAGGTTGATTATAATGCGAGGCGACTGTAGTAAATTTAAATTTATAAGATTCACTTAATATTGTTCTAAGAATGTTTTTATAACTGCTCGCTAGCATTAATATAAATAAGTATTACAGCTAACACATAATATAAAATTTTTCCCGCAAAATCCCTTTGAGAAGATCCCACATTTAGCACAGAGTTAGAGCGAGATTTATGCAGAAGCTTCAGGCCTAAGGATTGGTCGAAAACAATGGACATGTTGCTGACACATCGTAATAAGGAATTGTATCTTCCGGGATTCGAACTCACGACCCTTCAGTCATGAATCCGAAATAGTTTCGCTGGGCCATCCTCTACTCCCAAGTATTATACTGTAGTTATTATTTTTGAATATGTAAACAGATTATTTTGAGTTGATTCTATTAAGAGAGACATTACTTGTGATTAGAAAGTCGCATTTTACTTTTTATTGAATCAATTCTTTTAATAAATTACTACGCATATAATTTCAATATAAAAAAACAAAATTCCAACTATATTTTGAGTAATAAAAACCATAAGTTACAAAATTTAATGAAAGATAAAATAAGTGATGCTTCAAGACAAACCAAATTGTAAACTTAATTAAAAGACAGTGGTTTTCTCTAAAAATTTCATTAGTACTATAAAAATTATCTACGTCGAAAATGGGGCTTAAGGGAAAATGATGAAACTTACTTTACATGTTAAAATAAACTCAAATAAATCATTAAAATGAATATTATAATTGAGTCTATGATTTCTAAAGTTTAAAAACGACTTGTTTAATATCCATTTGCTTTATTTTCTATATGTTATTATATAATAAATCTAGGATTGTCTATCTTATTTATATATTATAGGGTTAATTATGTTTTCAATATTACCAAAATTAAATTAATAGTTGGGTGATCGCATATATTTCAACTAAATACAATAAATTATACATCATTTTTTAAAACTTAATTTTGTTAAAAAAATAATGACCATAATGTTAAATATAATTATGATACATGATTTAACTTGTATATTAATAATAAAGTTATTAGTGATTAAACTGTTTTACAAATTAATACCATTTATTGAAAATTTTTATATAATTTAAATCATTTTGTGGTACTGATTACTCGTACTACTGGACAATAACACAATTTTTGAAAGGTGGCAACCCAATTTATATATAAAGCCAATAAGTCTTTATTAATGTGATCATTAAGTTTTAATTTTCCAATAACCATAATTATAAATGAGCTATTAATATTTATATGTGAAAATGTCATCTGCACTATTGAATTTAGATTAGGAAACTTTTATTTATTACCATAATTATAATTTTATTATAATTATTTTATTTGCTCTGGAATAACGTTCAAATATAATTAAGATCTGAAAAAATATATGCGAATATTCTTATAATGATAAGCTTTAGAACTGTGCACAAGTGAGGGTTAGCACAAAAAAATTTTAAAGTCAGTATTAAATTAAATTCATTTGATGTAATTTAATTTATTTTTATCAATTAAATCAGTTTAATTTTCTAAAATGATTCAATTATTTTAAATATAAGTAGCCTTTAAAAAGTTGTGTCTATTTAACAGTATTTATTTATCAAGGATTGTAAATTTTTATCATCTTTAGATTTTTTTTATATCTACTGGATAAAATGTATTTAACTTTTATAAAAAAATAAGCTTAATGATTAAAATAGTTAAATAAATAATTTAATTAAATTCTGCATAAAATGTCGAATTCTTAAATTTTAATTTTAATTTTTTATTTGTATTCTTCTACCTGATATTTAATTATTTTCAAAAATTTGACTCGCAATTTTCCACGAGTGTGTTTGTTTATTTATTTAGAAACTTTATAAAAATAATTATAAAATGCTGTTCGACATTGATTTTCATAAATTGAAAAATATAACTTATTTTTAAGACTTTGGACCTGAAATATTATAGATACTAAAGAGGGACAAAATTTTTCTGAAGTAATCAGCTAACAAATTAACTTTTGAGTTTTGAAGACAGGTTAAGACCAAATATGAAAATATATTATATTTCGCTATACTATAAGTAAACATTAAGAAGATAGAATTTAGCTTAAATTTTTGAAAAATAAACTTTAAGATATTTAACATATAAGAGTCATTTCATACTCACTAAAAGTTTCATAAAATTTTGAATTCGATTACAGATCTATGGATATGATATTTGGCGAAGCATTTGAAGAGAAAGAGCAATTTTTGGATACAAAATTTATTTTGTTCTCCAGGTTCAAAAATGGCTATCCCTATGACTGGGTTAACAACAGATACGAGCTCACAACTGATGTCCACTCGAAATATACATTATTCGAAAAGATTGGCGTAAATCTAATGTCATTTTTCTTTATTAGATGCATAAAAGCATTGTTTATGAGTAATTCCAGTGATCAGCTTCTTATTTATTATGGAAGTCCTTGGAAGTACTGGGGGGCTAATTATATTCACATTGAATTTATGTTTTTTCTATGGACAGCATATTATCTTCTGGTACAAACATATGTTATTCATAGTCCTAATGTATACTACGATTGGTTAGAAATATATGGATTTCTTGCAGGAATAATATCTCATAAAAAAATAGGTAAAAAAACAAAAGTTATTTAAATATATTTCTTATAATTAAAAAATCCCTTTTAAAATACAATAGACCCTCGTTATAAGCGAATACTAATAAGAGAGGAAATGAATAAAAAACTTTAGAAATTTATAAAAACTATTTTAACTAATCGAAAAGTGCATAGCGCGGTAATTCATTAAATTTTGTACTGCAGTCTTTAATTGAATGGAATCATACGCCTTAACTGTTGCTTTATTTCGATGCAATGAAAGGCTACTTTTTAACATATTCAATAAATACTGTATTGAAATTTTTTTAAGTAGCTCAAAATGTAGGCTTTCATGCATTGAAACAAAGTAACTGTTAAGGCGTATGATTCCATTCAATTGCAGTCCAGGGTACTTAACTTGGTAGTTATTTGTCTCATTTAAAATTTTTAAAATGCAAATTAAAATTTAATAATTAAAAATATATTTTGATTCTTATTAAACTAATAGGAATTACTGATAGAAAAAAAGCCATGCATTTAATGAAAGTATCAAAAATAGTTTTATTCATTGGTCAATCATATGTGAATTGGGTAACATTTGGTGCTATTATTGTGATCGGTTTGCCTATGGCTTTATACTATAATTTAATTGATTATTTGTTATACGGCTTCACATGGACTACACTATGGGGGATCTGGTGTTACTACGCCTGCCAAACGATGTATCACTTTCCTGGTTATTATTTCATAGTATGCTATTATTTGAAAATAAGGCTAGTTCTTATTGAGGAGAAACTTAATGATTACAGAAATTTATTAAAACACTTGACAATGATTCAAAAAATATCAATGATTAGGCGTCTAATCAAAGACCACAATGATATTTGCATAACAATAAATAGATATAATAAGTATTGGAAAAAGTATTTAACTGTAACCTATTCTATAGTAGTAATACTCATTTGTTTCATATCATATCTGGTATTCATTTCTAATGTCAAATGGTATACAAGACTTGAATACTCTATTGTGTTGTCAGCGCATTCATTGTTGATGATAATCGTCACTTATTCTGCTTCTTCTGTTTCTCATTATAATGAAGTGCTGTATAGAAATTTATGTTCACTTTACGTATATTTTAAATATCCGATATGTATCAAATTGGAGGTAAGCCTAAAATTTTTTTATAAATTTGTTTCTCAATTATTTATTTATTTAAAAGATAATGAGTTATATTGAAAAACTTGGCAATAATAAGATCGGATTTTTTCTAAATAATGGTGTTTTGATTACTAGAGATGTTTTTCAGTTTGTGAGTCAAATGCCTTAAACTTAATTACAATAGACTTCCGTTATAATAAACTCAAATATATTACATAAATCTTTATATTACGCTATTGTTAGCACATTGTTTAGTTGCGTATACTTTTAAATTATTTTTTAATAATTTTATATTCAATTCTCGTTTTATTTACTGAGTTTTCATTAATTTTAGTGTTTATTATAAAGAGTGTCTATTGTGTTAATTTGTAACATAAATAACTAAAAGATTAATTCTAAAATTTATTTTTTAGATGATCTATAATTTTAGTATTCATTTCCTATTGTTCGTTGACATTGAAGTTAAACGAAAATTCAATTGAATGTAACGTTTATTTGCAATTAAATATTTAATTATTTCCATTTAAACTTCTATTTATATACTGTTAAGTATAATAATGTCTTTGAACTTCATTGTTTCAATTTATAAATAAAGTTTCATATGTAATATATTTAATAATAGAAAATCATTTTAATTTTTAAAACTAAAATACAGTAAAAGCTCGATATAAAGAACCCTCAAGGAGTAAAAATTTATGTCCGTTAAATCGAGCGGTTCGTTATATCGAGCTTTTACTGTATTAATGTTTAAAAGTGTATTTATATCTCTTCTTTTGAAGAAATCATAAAATATTCATATGATTTAATCATTTCTAAAAATTTCGTAATTGCAGTTTCATTAAAAAAAATTACATTATAAAGTTAGGACCTCTTACAAAATATTTAATAGATAAAAGCGATAGAGATTTCTATGTAACGGTCACCACATCTTGTGTTTTGTAATGGATTAAAACCTGGGAAAGTTCTGTTATTTGTAATGTTTGAGAAAAATCATATATAAACGCGTTATCTAAACACAAACACATTATACAAATGACGGATTGAGTAAGAATTTTAGGCTTAATGAAAAAGCCTATTTCAGCAAATGTTTTAATATAAAAAAGTAAATTTATATATTTTCATCTTTTTAAATACAATTTGATTTTTGGCGTCAATATATTTTTTTGGTAAAAAGCATGTAAAAAAGGACAGGGTGTTAAGGTGTTTACCTATTTTATATCATAAATGCTAACAAGTATAGAGTTATAGATAGGGTGGCCAGAAGTCCAATTTTAACCTGGACTGTCCAGTTTTTGGGCTATTTTAAAAAAATTCAGTGCTTGGTCCCCCCTTTGAAGTTATTTGAAAATAAAAATTTATCCTATGGTCCCCCCCTTTGATATTTTAAGTTGTCCAGGTAATGTCCAGTTTTGGAATCAATTTGACCTGGTCACCCTAGTTTTAGATATGCACGAATGGCATAAGAACAAGTTCTTTGGGAAATTTTATAACCACTTTAAATCATATATTTTAGTGATTAGCAATAATTTTTAGGTTAAATAACTATTTTAGTACTTTTGAACAAAATATCTTAGAAAAACGATGAGTTTTCCTGTTATGATTGTATTTTCCAAAATTTTTTGGGTTCAAGTTAAGCGTGTCTGAGCGGTGATAAACACTTTGAAATGATTTGAACACTGATTAACATTAGTCTAACTGTAAAACTTTATTTATCCGCACAAAATAGCAATAATCAATATAAGCATATATATGAGGTGTAATTGCTATGAATAGTGAACGGCTTTACAGTTTTGGAGTGAGTGTGCTCTCACTTTGGAGTTAGTGTCCTATCACTGTATAGTGAGCAACTATATTGTAGAATAAGCTGAGAGAGAATAGAGAATGAATGCAAAATACATTAGCTTTTATACAGGTAAAAAACATGAGGATAAGCCGTCTAATTTACATATGATCGGAATTTTAAATTCATGCTTACTTAACAGATAAACCGAACATCACGTATAAGCCTAACTCAGTATTTTTTTAGATTTTCACTTCTATGCTTATGGCCGCGGCTTGTGAGAATTTAGGATATCTGTATAATTTTATACTGGTATAAAATAATAATTACAGAATAACGTCAACACCAGGATTCTACAATTTAAAGTTTTTTACCCAAAAGATTTTCGTAGTGGAAAATTTATATAATTGAATTTCAATTTATTCATGAATGTTTTGCAACCAAACATATATTTATAATTATTGTTATTAATAATTTTCTATTAAATATTATAGAGAAACACGAAATAAAAAATAATTAAATATGTTTCAGCATAAAAAAATTGAAATCTGTTTACTGAAATTTAAAGAAAAATTCAATAATATAATTAAAATATTTAATTAATATCTTAATAACATGAGATATTTCACTTAATTATTTAATAGAAGTAAAAATAAAATATTTTTAATAAGAATATTAAATGCCTGATATTCTTTATAATTAATAAGATAATTCATTAGAATCATATTAATTCGTTAGAATGTTAATTATTTTATTAACAAACGTATTATGATTACTCTCAATAATTAATTGTTAAACAATTCTAAAATTAAGTTCAAATATTTTGAGAAATTAGAATCCAAATAAGTAGAACTTGTGTTCTACTAATCTAGCAGTCTCATTTGATATATTTGACCTTGGTTCACTAAGGTTTTGGGGTCTCTCTTTTATTTTTTTTAAATAACTTGATGTACAGTAAAGTTACCTATTTATGATGGAATTATTTTTATTATATATTAATAAATGTTATATATAAGACTTAGTTTAAGGTTTGATAATTTCACTTTTATTATAAATGAAATTATCGATCTATAAAAAAATTAAATCAAAAGCTAGTGTCTCCATAAGCTTCACATATGAAATAAAATGTGATTTATATTTATAAAAGTTTTTAAGTAGTCTATAATTAAAGATGAGCAGAGGCTCAGGCTCCAGGCTCTAAGGTATTCGAGCCTAGGCTCGTCAGGCTCGGTAATTTGAGCCTAGACTCATGCTTTGGCTCCAGGCGCAGACTGTTGAGACTGATGAGCCTGTACCAAAATTTTAGGCTAAAATTAATAGTTTGATTTAGGCTAAGGTTTTAAGGTTTTTGAGCCCGGCTCAGGCTCAGGCTCAGGCTATGAGATATTTGAGCCTATGCTCATCTTTATCTATAATTACATTTATAATTAAAGTTTCTTTAATAATATTATGAAAATCGATAATAAAGAACATTTCGTAATTTCTTTGAATAAGAATTGCGCAAAACTTTATTTAAAACATAAAATAAAGTAAAATAAGATTTTAGTTTATTTTCTTAGATCTAAAAAATGACTAATTTTGTGCGATAGTTAGCTTTAATTATAATTTTGTTAATGAAGATAATTATACCTATTATTAAAAACAATTAAATTCCAGCTTAAATAAAATCATTATTTTATTGAAAATTAAGAATAAATTCTTTATTTATTAAATATAATATTAAAAAATTTATTTTTATTAGTATTCGAAATAGTTTTTATTTTACATTATATTTAAATTTAAAATTGTTTAATAAATAAATTTTAAAAAATCGATTATATTATGAGACGATTTTATATAAAAAAACATTGAAGTAATGAATAAATAATTTTTATTATGGAAATAATTTTTGGAGAAGAGCAAGAAGTGAGAGAAGAATTTTTGGAAAAGAAGTTTATTCTGTTCACCCGATTCAGAACTGGATATCCACATGAGTGGATCCGAAAGCGTTACGAACTTAAAGTTGATGTTCATTCCAACTTTAACTCATATGAAACAATTGGAATAATTTTTATGTCACTATTTTTAGTCCGAACCATAGCAGCGGTCACATTGGATTCTCTTAATAATGATATACTTATGTATTTTGGAAGTCCGTGGCATTACTGGAGTGCTAAATATACACACATAGAAACTACATTTCTATTGTGGACCACATTTTTTCTTATTGAACACCTCTATGTTATCCATAGTCCTGATGAGGACTATGAGTGGTTAGAGATATATGGATTTCTCGCTGGAATAATACCTCATAAAAGAATAGGTTATTATTTATGATATAATTTTATTTCATATATTTTATAAATTTTCTTAACGAATGAAAAATCATTTTTTACTTCACATTAGAGAACCAAAACATTTAATATTGAATTCCATTTCCACATCACATCCACTCAGTTATTTTTTATTCTATTTCACTTCATACCATTCACTTTATTACTAATATAGTACAATGATGTTAAATAAAAACTGCAAAATATAGCATAAAATGTATTATATTTAGTTTTAGTAGTGTTAAAAATTAGCAAATGTGGTGGCACATTATTTCTTAGAATATTAAAATTTTTGATGCGTACAGTCACGTGATATTAATTTTTATGTAACTTCTTTTAACATTGACTCTATGAAAAAAAGTTGAACTTTAAAAATGTTTTTAACCATCGCACCCACCATATTAAGATAAGATATTTGGAATATAGTTAGCTATTATTGTAGGGGAGTTTTTAAAAAAAGAACCATTTTGGTTCTTGACCTGTGGTATGAATTATTGGGGCCAAAGTTGAAACATATAAGTACCCATATGTCGACAACAGCAACACCTATAATCAAATGCATTATATATTTGAATTCTGCTATAAAAAATATTTTATACCTACATTTCACAACTCATGGAATTGAATAAAATTTTAAAATTATGTGTATATGAATTAGTGCAAATGTGGTTATAAACATCATATAAACATTAATATGAAATTGGCAGTCATAACAAAAAAAATTTCAGCAGCTATTTTCTCACATATTAGTTGCTTTTATTATAAATATTCTCGATCTCATTAATATTTAATTTCAGTTTATTCATAATTTTATTTTTTATGATTTCAATGATAAAAC
>JAQGCH010001360.1:0-16048 GCA_034699485.1 Nanhermannia elegantula | reverse complement strand
TCGTCTATAGCATTAACATCAGCGCCATTTCCTACAAGCCATTGGACCACATCCAAATTACCAGAATCAGCAGCAAAGAGCAGCACCGTACTGCCATTCTTGTCTGTAGCATTAACATCAGCGCCATGTTCTACCAGCCATTTGACCACATCCCAGTAATCAGAGTAAGCAGCACTGTGCAGAACCTTCCAGCCATCGTTTGTAGCATTAACATCAGCGCCATGTTCTACCAGCCATTTGACCACATCCAAGTTACTAAAGGAAGCAGCATTGTGCAGCACCGTACTGTCATCATTGTCTATAGCATTAACATCAGCGCCATGTTCTACCAGCCATTTGACTACATCCCAGTTATCAGACGAAGCAGCGCTGTGCAGCACCGTACTGCCATCCTCGTCTATAGCATTAACATCAGCGCCATTTCCTACAAGCCATTGGACCACATCCAAATTACCAGAATCAGCAGCAAAATGCAGTACCGTATTGCCATCCTCGTCTGTCGCTGTGATCAGATACTTGAGAGTATTTGTATGCTCTTTAAGGCTACCTAATAAAAAACTGACGATCTCAGCATTATTCTCTTTAGCTGCTACGTGCAAAAGCGTCTCGCCATATTTGTTGCTAAAACGTTCTCTTGACCATAACTCATCTATTTTTTCCCCATATCCTATTAATGTGCTATCTGGTAGTTTCTCTTTCTTTGTTGTTAACTGACTATTGAGGAAAGCTCGGATAACTTGATAGTCTGGTTTCACCAAAATATCTGTTAGTATAAATTTCTGCACTTTTTGATCTTGCTGACTCTCTGCTAACTGACTTGCTAGAAAATCAGCAACAATATACTCAGCAAAGGTACGATGAATAAAATGAAACTTATCGCTTATTTTCTGCACTATCCCAATTTTTGATAACTCTTTTTCTATATATTCATCAATTTGTAACTGTTGATCTTGCAAGCTATTCACTTGCTCCTTACGAAGTAACAGCTGTAAAGCTAATTGTTGATGAACCTTCAATACAGCCTTTAAAAAATACTGATGTTTAGAATTTGTACTTATATTGCCATCCTTGTCTTTGCTTTTTTCCTTTTGATAGATATCAAATTTATTGTTAATAAAGCGTTCGTATAAACTTATCAGATCAAGTTTTCCAGTTAATTCTGGCTCAACTTTATTTGAGTTATAAAATTCTTTAAAATTTCCCTCAAAAGCTTCAGCTAGCATTCTGGTTTGTAGTGGAATACCAGTGAATTCCTTTTCTTTATCACTAATCGATTGTGCTAGTAGCTTGATTAATGCTTTGGCATAAACCTTTAGTCTCACTATATTATCACCAGCAAGTTCTAAACGCTTTCGCCAAAACTTAGTTAAAAACTCTATTTGGTCTTCTTCAGAGAATGGCTTTAACGTATAGGAAAATATCCCTAACTTATCTACCAATGCCGCTCTCATATGCGGTCTGGTGGTAACCCATAGCTTTTCTACCTGAGTATTTCTTAATGTTTGTAGTAAATCAATTGCTACCTCTTTATAGTCTGGACTAATCTCATCAAAACCGTCAAATAGTACTGCTATTTTACTTTTATGTTTAAAATTAAGTCTAAATAGTTTTTTCTCCAAAAAAGTTTTAAGCTTTGACTGTTCGTTTGATTCCAATAATTTGTTTAATAAGAAATTAACTGCTTCATTGCTATTATCATAATTAAAACTTGGCTGATTAGATCTTCTCTTCTCTAGTTCTTCGTCTAGCACATTAGTATAATCATTTAAATCAACCCTAACCACCCATAGGTAGGGAAATTCCTTTTTTATCTTTTCGGATAAATCGGTCAGTACCGTAGATTTACCCATTCCAGCTGTGTCAGAAACAATCAATACTTTGTGCTGGTTATCCTCACTCAATAAATCCATCTCTGAGTAGTGCTTAGTATGACTCTCATTTACATCTATGTATCGATGTAGTCTAGACACAGCTCCCTGTGATTGTTGCCAAAATAGTTTACCTGATTCATTCCTTAGCCAATGAATGTTACTTCGTGGATGCTGTTGGCATAACTGTTTAAAATTTTCTTCAGTATAACTCAACAAATCAGAAAACCTTTTTTCTTCTTTGTCTTCTTGTATTTCATTTTTAATCTTTATCTGGTAATTAAATGTACGATCTATATAGTAATCACTAATTTCACCTAAACTCATCAGCTTATTGCCTATGGTTATTTCATCATTATTGATAAGCTTAACTAATGTTTCTGAATCTATTATTTCTTTTGAGTTTTTATCTATTAATTTATTTAAGCTTATCCTTTCTCCTTGAAACGTAACTGTTTTCTCTAGAAGTTCTTTTTGTGACTCAGACGTCAAGTCGCTGAAACTAATTATATCAACTTTTTCTTCATACTTAGGATCAGTTTTGAACTTATTATCCAAAAGATCGTTTTGTTGAGTAATTAGAATAACTTTTTTATTACGACTAGACTGTATTATTTCAAATAGTTGATTATATAATGCCTGTATATTTTCTTCTGCAGACTTGCATTCTATTACTAATAGATTATTACTTCCTTTTGATGCAAAAGCTTGTATTACACGCTTTTGTGTCTCTGGTCGTAATAGTGAACTCAAACGCATAAAAATGTGACTGTCATGCTTTTGATACTCAGATAGAACTTCAAGTGTTCGATAAACCTTAATAGCGCTCAATAATGTTTTTCCAGAAGTAATGAGATTAAAAATTTGTTTTCTATCAGAATCAGAATTAATTAAAAATCTTTCCAATTCTTGATTTTTACCAATGAATTCAACATTAAATGCTTTAAGCTTTTCAGGATATGACAAACTTAGTCCTATAGATATCAAGGTATTGACTTTTTGCTCTGCCGATTTAAAAAATGCTTCACCATTTCTATGTGAAAGGAATCTTCCCTCTTTCCCTTTTTCCTTACCTTTTTCTTTAAACCAATCCAACATTTCTTTTTGGAAAGAATCAGCTACCAAATCAGCATTAAGTAGGTTAAACTGGCTATCTTCATCGATTTCACTTTTGATGATATTACCAAGTTCGACTTCATTAGGTTGGTTTACAGCAAAAACTAGCTTATCAGAAAATTCTTTGATTTCTTCATCTTTAATCTTATCATTAGGTAAGGTATGCTTTGAATATAATTGTTCCTCTTCACATGTTTCAAAATTATTGATTTTAAATTTATATTGATTAAGATCACTAAAATTTATATTTTTATTTTCAAGTTCTGTTTTCAACTCCTTCTTAAATTCTTCTAAATTACCTTCTAACTTACTACTATCATCAAAAAATGTTGATCTAAATTGTATTTTATTTTTTTCAACTAACACATGCCCGGCTAGCTTATCAATATTATTTGCAACAACCTTTTTATTAGGATCCTTTGCATTCTTTCTATATTCTTTTCCTTCTATAACAATAACACTATCTCTAGTATCTGTTACTAGTTTAGTAATTTCTTGAACAAATCGTTTTATATTAGTAAGCTGAGGGTTAGCATCTAACTTAAACCCTTTACCAAACGTACTAGATAATCTCAATTCTTTGCTTTCTATTTCTCTCCATATTACATCTTTATCTGCATATTCTTCTGGTAACCCTTTAATTGTTAAGATTCCTTTTAGAAAAATTTCTCGAAAAACTCCAACTGATTTAGATAATCCTTGATTATTAACAAAATTATTGTGAAACTTTTTATTTCCGATATCAATAACTTCTTCTGTCAATGCCGTATGGTAAAATCTAAAAATATCAATCTTTAAGTCTATAGATTTATCATGAGATACATTTTCAGCTAACATTTTTGCTAATCTATGAGCATCAGAAGTGTCTCTTAATTTCTCATATAGCTTAGATTGATTATCTACTATTAGCTTATAACGTGCTGACTCTTTTCCTGGACTTGTTACATCTAGAATATCATCTGTTTCTATTATACGTTCCGTTTTAATTTGCTTCTCTTGTAACTCATCAAAGTCAAAATTAATGTTAGTGCAGATAATAAAGTCTTTAAATTCACCTTTAAATTCAGGATTTTGTTTAATCTTACGATAAGAGATAAAATACTTTGGCAAACTAAACTCATCCTTGCTCTTTATTTCTGTTAGTAAGTCACCAGAAGTAATTTTTTGAGTTTCGTCCTGTTTATGCTTAGCTTGCAAGAAACGATAGACTATTTTATCTTTCCCTTTGTTTTCATATTGAAAAACTAAATCATCAAATTTTTGAGCTGCGTCAATTTCTGTTGCCAACCGAAAAGCATATCCATTTTTAAATCCACGTTTTAAAAATAACATCAGTAACTTTAACTGATAGATATTACCATGCAAAGTCTGTTTTAATCCTGATGCAGAATACTCATTGGGTTTATCTATAATAGAAATTCTTGATCTTTTATTGTGAATAACGTCTTCATCATCCTCTTCAGGATGTAGCTCTTTTCTACCCGATGGCCTGCCGACATTAACTGCGCGACCAGGTTGAGCATTATGTTGAGCAATTGACTTGACTTTCTTAGTTTGACTTAATGTGCTCTCTTTATCTTCGGCTTTTCTTTTTGATTGAGATGTTTGTTGAATTAATGATGTATCAGCAGCAGACTGCTGATCGACTGGTTGTAGTTGAGGTGTTGCTTGTCTTTGATAATAATCAGCAATGTTAGGTTCTAAACCAAAGTTATAATGATTACGATTATTAGAATTAGTGTCTCCTGCTGTACATTCTAATATTTGGCTCATTGCTCGTATTTCAGGCTCACAACTCCACTCACGAGACTTAAATCCTCGATCGAGCCTTGAGCTCGATATTATCCTCTACTATAAACGGGATTACCTGTTTACTAAATTATTATTATTATTATCGTTCTTTTGAAAATTTTTAGTTATTAAGAAAAGAATAACGATTGTAATTTAACCTTTTGGTAAATGAAATAAGCTCCAAATGAATCGTGTATTAGGCATATCTTAAATAGAAATTAATTTAAATTAATATTTTAATTGAAAATATCATTTGAGAGATTATGAATACCTTTATTGAAATTATAAATAAAAATTATGGTTATATACACTGAAACAAACAATAGCTATTTTAAGTTTTAGTATACATTTTCACAAAAAATTAATGAAACTTTTTGACGTTCATTATTTAAGTATATAATTTAATAAATCAAAATAATAAAAAAATTCTAGTTTAAATATGGCTACAATATTGTGTGGCAGTCAATTAATTTAAGACTTTTATTAGAGAGTAAATGCTTGTATTATATGTAATTACGTGTTATATGCAATTCTAAAAATTACTATAGAAACAGATAATTAGTTATACATTGTCTATAACGAAAACATTTGTACACCACATGAAAATATAATCTGACATAAATACAGATTGTTTACTGATGGATAGTCAGTTGTCATGCATGAGGGGCTATTTCTTATTACATATACATATACTTATAAAGAAGAGGACATATTAATAGTATTATAAATAATTCATTTTTATTCAAATTTCATTATAATTTTATGCATTTTGTTACAAAATTATATAAATATGATGTCACCGTTTTGATCAATGCATTCTTGAATTCTTGTTGGCATTGACTCAACAAGAGATTCAATAAGTTCAGAATCTCTAATTGCACCCCAAATAGCCAAAACGATATCCAATTATTCTCGATTTTGCGTTATAATATACATTCTTATCAGTTGCGACACACCATATGATAATATAGACCATATATTTTCTATTATATTAAGATCTGCACCTTTTGGGGGCCAATTAAGTATACGATTATATATATCCGAGTTTTCTTGGATAAAATCTCGGGTTAAATTAGATGTGTGCGCAGGTGCCCGATCGTGCATAAAATGAAAATTGTTGTCAGGAAACTCTCCTTGAATTACAGGAAAAACTTCTGCCTCTAACAATTCTATATAAATAATAGATCTTAAACGCCTGATTCATGAAAGCAATCCGAGATCGCCGTTTCCCGAAACTCATCCATGCAAATTAATAGAAAAACGCCCACGTTTCTTATTATCTGCCAGATATAGCAAATTATGACGTTCACCAACTGGTCTATAGACATAATCCCGGCCATTTGGAGATGTCTTAATTGATTTTTCAACTAAAAGTGATAAGTAAATTAGAAAAACCTGTATTAAAATTCTAAAAATTACGTCAAAAATATTATTTAAATTATTTTTAAAGTAATTTTTGAAAATTTGTAAATCCCGGCCGATCCCTCGGTACCGGTAAAAATGACCATGGCCTACTCTTTAACTCCCCAGTTTTGATATCTGATTGCGAACTGGTATCTCTCTTGTCGATGTTTTCCCCTTAATATGTCGACCTGTCTAGCGATTCGATAATGCAAACCGAATTGTTTAAGAGTTTCGGTTCATTATACTGACAGTTCATTATAACTTTTCATTTAAAACTTTGTGAAATATTCTGCTCTTTTTATTTTGTTCAGTAATATGTGTTTTATGCGAAAAAAAATCATTTATAGCAGTTTTTTTAAACAAAATGAACAAATCTTGAAATGAATCCCCCCTCTCCCCTCCCCCACCAAAGATTTTTAGCTTGCCCAGGTATGGTTTTAATACTCTTAAATCTCAAACCTTATCAGATTCAATTGATTCCACAATGTAGATGAGTTATACAAAAGATGAAACTTTGCTGGTATTCATAAAAAAATGCCGATTAAAAATATTTACTCAGAATTTTCTAAAGTTTTATAATTTGTCCAATTACACAAACTTTTCAAACATCCTATATATTTGTTTAAAGATTTATTTTCATAAATTTATTATTTTCAACAAGTTACATTTTAATTAGATTTATAATTGTATCATTAAACCAATTATATCAATAATTTAGTTATTGTTGAATATTATTATACTTAATAATACTGATTATTAATATAATATGCATTATATTGAGCTTCTAGTGCTGCTGTATTGTAAGAAATCATCCCTGTTTTGTGTCCAGTGATTATAAGGTCATACCAATTACTATTTGTTTCACAATTAGGATACGTTTGGGCGCAAATAGTTGTACAGTAAGATTCGTTATGCTTTTTCGCAAATTGCTGTCCGGTATAATGTGTGTGTAACAAATCGGTAATAAAATCGGGATCGAGTTGTCTTGGTCAATCTCAATTAAAAATCTTGATCAAGTCTTTAAATATATTTTGTACAATAATATAGTTAATTTTAATATATAATATATATTAGAAATAGTTCAAAATCTATAAAGTTAAATTATTACCTCAGTATAATACAAGTTATATATTTATTTAGTATAATAAATAAATTTAATATAATTTAGATCAATTTAAATATATGAAATGGAAAATCAGTCACAGAGTGAAGAGACCAAATCATGTCAAGAATCACAAACAAATAATTCACAGACGGCTTTAACAAATGTAAATATAAATGTTAAAACCTGTGCCAGCTGTATTTCCCAATTCAGTGAAAACAAATACACAAGAAAAAGGAAACTTGAATCCTCACAACAACTTAAGGAATATTTAATTAAAAGATTCTGCAAACAGATCACTGAAATTGGATATGTTTGCGATAAATGCTATCAAACTTATAATCGATCGCGTAATTCACAACAGACATCATTATCTCATAATAGTGTCATTGATAGAATTAGAAATAATTAACATAAATGAGACAATTAGCATTAAATCAGCACAATCTGACGTACATGATTACCTTGTGTGTGGACAACAAAATCGTAAAAACCCCCCTCCAAAGGAGCATTAGAAGCATATATTAGTGATAATATATTTATAAGATTTAGCGCTAGATATTGCTTGGAACATTTTACATTTAACGGGGATAAAGTTGAATTTTGTATTTAATTTTTCAATAAGTAACTGTTATTTTCATTCAGCCACAGAATGTGAAAGCAAAGGAAGAAGTATCTCTGCTTTCAATTGTAAAATGAAAAGCAGTTATCTTAAGATATATATTTTAATAAATACTAACCGTTCACTTAATGTAAAAAAGCTTTCAAAACTTATATTTGAGTCAATAAAGAGATATTTTTCAATAAACTTAAGTTCTGAACTCAAATCATTGGTTTTTCCAAAAGTTCTTTTAATATTCAATTGTGAGTCAAATATGAAAATAAGTGTTTTATATAGCAAAGGGGCCGTCTGGGACCGGCATTAACTTCGGACCGGGGAGTGAATTAAAGAGGCATTAACAAGGACCACAACATTATTGATTGTTAAAAACATTCACTTGTCATATTATATACTTTTTTGTTTAACAAATAAATGTTTTTAACAATAAATAATGTAGTGGTCCTTGTTAATACCTCTTTAATTCACTCCCCTGCCCTTGTTAATGCCGGTCCCAGACAGTTCCTTTGCTATATTATTGAGATTGAAAACAATAACTTTTTGAAAAACCAATGATTTGAGTTCAGAACTTAAGTTCATTGAAAAATATATCTCTTTATTGACTCAAATATAAGGCTTTAAGTTTTGAAAACTTTTTGTACATTAAGTGAACGGTTACTATTTATTAGAATATATATCTGAAGATAACTTGTTTTCATTTTACAATTGAAATGAACCTTTAAGCCCTAATAATTAATAAATTGAAGATTTCACATTAATCTTTGATTCATTTTTTAATACAGATTCTAATTCAATGGTAAACACAAAAACATATTAAACGACTCAAGCCTTAAATGATGCTTTGTTTCAATGCATGATAGCCTGCTTTTTGAACACATACAAAAAATACAACGGGCTTTACTGTAGTATACTCTTTAAGAGGAAAGATAGAAAAGTTTTTACCAATTTTCCTGATAAATAAAGTATATTAAAAGCCTTGAAAACCATTTATATAATTTTTATTAAAATTGCAAATATTGGAAATTGATTGCGCTGTAAAGGCGTACTCTGTAAAGGCTCGCGCTAAAAAAGCATTGCGTTAAAAATAGTGCCCCCCAAAAGACGTGCTACCCAGACAAGAGAAAGATAGTGGTGTATTATTTGACTTACTGCAAGCCATTACTTAAGCCTATTTTGATTTGCATATAAAAATAATTACTTTATTTTTTATCAAATCTTAAATGATTTAAAAGAAATTTTATAATAGCAGCCAATAACTCTCGAGCTTTATACTTATTTATTAAGATTACAGTAAACTCGTGTAATAAATCTCACACTTATTTTTTAGAGCCGTTTGTGTAACTCCTATGTCACTCATTTACTATCGTTTCAGACCTGCCTTTTTTTGACGAACACTTCTATTAATAGAAAAGTTTCTCAACAGCTCTCTGTATACATGACCTGATTCTTGAGATTCTTAAAGACAGTCAAATCAGAGCTTCATTTTTTCAGTGAATATAATGCATAACTTTTATATGGGTTTAGAAAAAACGTTTTTATTTTGCATTTGTCAGTGAATCAAATATTTGAGCTAAAGAACAGACATTGAACTGAATATTTGAGCACAATTTAGATCATTCTTAAACTGTCTTAACATTTAAATTAGAGATGTATTTATCAATAGCACAGTAATAAAGATATACAGTAGTACCCCGTTATAGTGAACCCCTTTATAGTGAATGAAAATTTTGGTCAATTTTGGTTAACATTGGATTCAACTAATGTTAAAAATACCCCTTTATAGTGAATTAAAGTTAGCGGTCCCAAGCGATTCACTATAATGGTATTTTCATTTATAAACCTTAAGAAATTATGTCCTATTTTTTTGCAGAATAATTGATATCATTGTTAAAAATTGTTTATTATCATAGAATTATACATTTAAAGTGTCAAAAAGTTTTTTTGTTTAATAAAAGTTTAGTTAAAATTGAGAAAAGTTCAAAATTTGCTGATTTTATCTTCAAATTAATTATTATTTAATTCTTGACTGAGAATTAAGTGGCATTTTATTAATCCATTTTGAATCAAAGCCAGGAATAAATTATTTATCACTTGTTTTTAACTTGTTTTTAAGTTACATTTAAAAAATGAACAAAAAAAATTGTTTTAAAGTTTATTTTAATGTTTTACTCGATAGCAAAGATAGTAATAATTAGTGCAAAACTTTCTGAACTTTTTTCTTATAATTTAATCCAATATGAGTTTAATATGAGTCTGAAACACATGTAAATAAGCCTTTTGATGCATATTTTTAAGTTCCTATAATTGATTTTTATGAATAGGCACTATTTTGCTTATAATTTGAGTTTATTCTATATATTATTCAAAGAAAATCGTTTCAACATATCTGCAAAATATGTAACTCAACAAATATATTGCTTTATTAAACAGTCTGTACCCGTTATGGCAACACGTCGGTGCAACAAAAAATGAGTTAAGGAATAAATGGTAAGTTAATTGTACTTTTTTGATATGCACTGACAAGTTGTGATGTTAAACAAGTTTATCTCAATATCAATTGAGTTTTTAAACTTAATTTTTCTTAGTCTTAGAATTAATAAGAAAACATTTTTAGGCCCTATTACTGCCTATTTTATAAAGTTTTAGGCAATAAATCTGTAAACCAGATGATTAGGTCCAGAAAAGCCTTACCTAATAGTAATCAATGAATGATAAAAAGTTTTATACATTAAAAGTTCAAAAATATTCACATAAAACGACATAAAATACTCAAAAAATGGTAATTTAATGAACGCTTAAGGACTTAAATATAATTAATTTTCTCATAAACATCGACTGATTAGCATTTACTTAACTTTGAATCTTATTTAAGTAAAAAAATCATTGATAACATCAAAACATATGATCGAAAGCATAATTTCATTTCCAAGGGATCTCTCCATTAGTTTCTAAAAAATAATTACCAACCGCTCTGTTGTCCCAACAATGATAACCCAATTCAGCATTAATGACAACACGTTTTAATTTTTTAACCGGTTTATCGATATCTGGCGCTGAGTCGAGGGTCAGTTGGCTTCTGAGTTCTCCGGGGTTTTCAATACTCCACATAAACAACTCGATGGCACGCATATGATTGCCTGCATTTGTAAAGTCGGGAGCGTTTGGCTGTTCGAACCCGTAGTTGACATATATGTCGAGAGTGCCCAACGGCTTGAGTGTTCCGAAATGATTGGTCAATGAGAGCAAATCGGGTGATCGGTAGGGGTGATAGCTGTCTGTGTGGACCACATCTACGAGCGGACAATCAGTTTTGCGTAACATTAACTCTTCCTTTACTTTTTCGAATGACGGGCCCGCCGGGTCCAGACCTTAGTTTTGTTTGTGTCAAATGTATTAGTTTTGAGCCTAAGTTTTTCAGTTTAATAAAACTATTTTGCGTTTACTTAAAACAATAAGTTTCAAAATCTATGCATTAATTGCGGCCTAAGTTATGAATATATACCAAAAAACACTTATTTAATCCTCAGTTAAAGGTTAAGCAAATGCCTGAAAAGCACTCAATAGAATATTTAAATAAAGTATTGGTTAAACAGTTATTTGATGAATACCTGTAATCCTTGAAAATGAAGAATTATTTTTAACGAAAGTATTTCTACCGGCGATACCCATAAGATGTGCGCCTAAGCCGTGACCAATGCCCCAGATCTTAACTTTACTGCCAATTCTTTTCTTTAACTCAAGCACATAACTCGCAAGCCATACACCGACCGGTTCCACATTGACCGCCGACTGCGGGTACTTAAAAGCAGGCAATTCTGCGCCGCGACCCCAGCCGACTATCACCACCGTTTGCTCTTCTAATTCAAGCATTTTATCCTTCATGTCAAGAATCCATTGAGTTTTACTATTACACCAAAATCCGTGCGCTATAAACACAATACGCGGTAATGATAACAGACCCGAGTCTTTCAGGTTTGCGATCGCCTTCTGTGGATTCATATCATATGGTATTATCATTTGCTGACCATTTAGACCATAAATATATAATTCAGGTCTTATTTCCGATAAAGGCCAGGGAGGAGGCAGTTGTGATGTCATTATCGCATAAACTATTTATATAAACAGTTTATCTCAAAAAAGTTGTTAAAACTGTGATTTTTCTCAAATAAATTTGTTATTTGACACAAATTATAACTTTTAAGTAATAATTCACTTATAATTCATAGCGTTATAGACAAAATGCTTGTTAGGTTTGATTTAAATTCCTTGCATTGAAAGTCATTCACATATTAAAAATAGTGTTTAATCATTACGTATAATACATATTGAATCTCACTCTCAGACTATCTCTTTTTGCTGCTAAAGACAAACAAACGTGTTTTTGCTTACGTTTAAAGGAATTGAACGGAAATATGGCAAAAATGAGGAGCAGAGTCAGATCTAAATATAGATTTTCTGTGCTTTTAGGATGAGCTATAAATTCTTACGCTTCTTATCGTTATATAAGAGTTGAATGAGAGAAGAGCTTACAGTAGACTTCAGCTCTTATTATTCATTCTTTAAATTAAATCTTTTTAAGTATTTTTTTATCTCTAATCTCGAGACAAAATTTATTAGACTTATAGACTTTTTGTGTTGAATACTCTCAAAAATAATTTCAAGTGTTTATTATTAGTATTTTTCTCTCAAATAATTTACTTTTGACTGTCGACGAAATTCTTTTCATTTTAATGTTCGAGATTTTTCTGTGGATATAAAATATGAGTTATTTTTTGTTAAATATTTGAAGTACAATAATAGCCTGATATAGTGAATTGCTTTGACCGAACTCTTAAGTACACTATAAAAGTGTTTCACTATAAAGGCGTTATTTTTAGCATTAGTTGAATCAAATGTGTGCCTAAACTTGCTTTAACTGTATTGATAAAGCATTATAAGGTGGTTTACTATAGCGGGGTATTACTGTATTTTAAAAATCTATTATTTTCATAATAAATATTTAAGTTTACAAAAGCTCCACCTAGTATATTTTATATTTTGAGAGAGTGATTTATATTTAAAAAATTTTATTTGTGGTTTTTGCATAAAAAATTGCATAAAATAGACGAATAGCTGTCATCTGATTACTAACAATACTTCCTATACTCTTATTTCCAACCAGAAGTGTTTGCATACCAGTAAAGTAAGCATTTTCAGCACACAATAAATCCGAGCACATTATTTATGCGTTTCGCTTGTCATTTGAATCTTTTCGCGCAAACCAAATATATTTCTGGATCTGGTTTCTTATGAACCACTTCTTCGTCGTCAAAACCGCACACAATATGACTAAAATAATTTTCAGTTTCAAAATAATTTCCAAACTTTTGGGTCTTTATATTGAACTGTTCTTTGGATCGTGCGGTTGCGATAGCCATAGGAATGCTATTCTTATGCAAGTGTTTTACAAGTCTATCCACACCAGCCATTAGTTCCACATTATTTTCATCAAAATAATTTATAAATTGTATTACAGTTACTTCATTGCCCAATCCTAACGATTCTATAACAACTTTCAACCCAGAATCCAAAGTGGTTTGTTTTGATACTAAACCTATGAAAAATCTTTTTCATGAGCCAACTATTTTATAAGAGATCTCACTAAAAACCCTATGAATACCAGTGAGATTTTTAGCTTAGTGTAGGCGGGGCGAACGCTAGGGCCATAGAGCTGTTAAAAAACAGTGAATATGTGGCCGCCTAGGGTTTGAACTCTCGACCCAACGACCAAGAGTTCGAAGCCATAGCGTTGATTCCATTCTTTCTCTCTTACTATAAATATTTATTAGGATGTTATTATTTACTAAAATTTACATTAAAATAATATATCATACATTCTATTTCTTTCGTTAGTTGTTTGCCATGACTTTCAGCTAATTTACGGAAAGCTTTTATATAGGGTTCGATTGTATTAACTAAAATATTGTCAAAATCAAAAATAACATGTATGGCCATTATTTTCTCTTTAGCTGACATTTTATGAACCCATATGTTTTGTATCAATTAATGGTTATTATTCAGGTATATATATTTCAATAATTATTAAATTATTTATATCTTATGTGTTATTTGATACTAATTTAATAATACAAATGTAAAATTTATTTTTAACTAATTTAAAACTTAATATAAATACATAATAAAGTACAGTATATAGTAGTGTTGTATCAGTTCCTGGAACTCGAACTGGAACTGAAATCAAGAATTTGAGTTCCAGTTCCAGTTCTTGGAACTGGAACCGGAACTGGAACTTAAATGAAATTTTGGAACTGATACAACAGTAGTATATAGTATACTTCATACTCTCTTTATATCATTTTATTCTCTATAAAATCATATTTAGAAACACAAAATATTTAAATAATTTAAAGGCCATTACAATCATCTCTTCAAAAAATTAATATTAATTTTTTTATATAATAAAATTATTTCTAATTTGCAGGTTTAATCACGTGACCCTGTCCAATATTATAGTTGTCAGATAGATATTTTTAAATTCTAAAAACAGTGTAATGTTAAATTTTTGTAAAATTAATGAGGTGTGAAAATATTATTCAACGATTTTATATATATAACTTTTATTTTAAACGATACAAAATTTACAATAAAACAGCACATAAACGGCATAAATACAGTCTGAATAATGCATTTTAATGATCTGGCATATACAAACTCAATATTATTTTAAATTGATTCAATGTCATATTCACGCACATCTCTGAACAGTACCCATTCTATCCTTAGACCAAATTGTTGCTTCCTTTACGCGGTCCCCAGGTTTAGGTGCATGAATCACAGTATTTGGCCCAGAAAGAATTCCCACATGATATATATCACCTCTATTATTGAAAAATACAAGATCTCCTGCCTTACGCTGATTATAGGACACGTGACGACATTTCGGGTCAGAGTACTGTCTGCCCGCTGTACGAGCTATAATTTTATTAGTACCTCTATATACGGCGTATTGAGTAAGTCCTGAGCAATCAAATCCACCTGAAGTCTTTCCCTTATAGTTTCCACCATTAGTAATATATGGAACACCTATTTGTGATCGAGCGGCTGATACGATCTCAGATGCACCAGCATTCACATCCTCTAAAAATTATAAATATAATTAATAAATTTTTAGTATTCCTAATTAAATATTGTCAATGAAATATAACAGTCCAATATCAAATAATATCCAATGTGTAATATTATGTTATATTAAATATTTCGCTATTATTTTTTATATTAAGTTTAGCTTATATATAAAAATCAATGAAATAAATATTTACTTAGAAAATAAATCAACATAAAACTAAATATTATTAATGATTTCATTTTGAATTTTAGTTTAATAAGTTTATATAGACACAATATAATGTAGAATATATTTTGTTGCTAAAATTCTGCCGTTAATATACCCAAAAAGTGGCGGTAACATTAAAATTTGATATCTTATTGTGTATTATTCAAAAATATAAATGTATAACATTTTCAGTAGAAAAATAATGTTACATGTTAATTCATTGAATAAATAAAATTCTGTTAATAAAATATTTTATAGGTAATACTTGGAAATTGAAATGTACTCATAAAACAAAAAATACTCAGAAATTAACAATTTTAGGCTTAATATGAAAAATTCTTAGAAAAAAATTATTACGTGATAAACAATTTTTTAGTATTTAAATTTTGAATTTTAATTGCGGAACAGAAATTTCGATATAATAAAGAGATTATTTTTATATTTATTAAAATTTAAGCAAAATTTATAATGAATATCAGGTAGAATTTTAAGTATATAAACCAGAGTAAAATAGTTTAAATTATGTGTTTGATAAAAGATTTTTTATTTTAATTTTAAAAATTCAAATGATCTTATTTAATATGCATAAAACGTTGTTTATAATTTTTTTCAACTATTTCAATAGTGTCCGGGCGTTCAATAAATAGCGCGGGACTTTCGCTTATCAAAGAATTTGAAGGCTTCAGAGCTCATTTTTAGCTCATATTGTGCAACAATGGAGCTTATAGTCTTGAGATGTCCCTCCGTCAGTCTGTCCCCCCCCCCCCTCCCAATAATATAAAAAATCAAAGATTTACAACAATGAAAATATGTTT
>JAQGCH010001359.1:0-16051 GCA_034699485.1 Nanhermannia elegantula | reverse complement strand
TTCAACTATTAATACGATTATTTTCAAATTATTCATTGTTTATATGGTATATTATTTAAGTGTAATAATCAACTATTGATTTATTAATAGATTGAAGATTTATACAACTTTTAAAAAGATAATGAATTTTTTTAACATGTTTTATAAAAATTTAAATAAATTTATTTAATTATTTTCAATATTTTGAAATAGCGATAGAAAGCATGGTTACCACCTGTCCGGTTTAGGAGTATGCTGTCCGGGTGACTGATGAGAGGTTCAACCGGACTATAGATGTCCGGTTTTGCCCAAATTATACCAAAAGCTGCATTTTCAAGCATTTCAAACATAAAAATTTCAAATATGTAAAATTTAATGCTAGAATTAAATGCTAATCATATGGATGTAGCTTGTTTTAATTATACATTTTATATTCTCTAAGTGCTTTTATTTGAAATTATTGTTAAATATGGTATAATGTGATACTAATATCAGTAAATGTAAATTTAGCTCATATACATGCACAAGACTAAGGGCTGCCTAGGGGTTGCCCACAAAAATCGAAGATCAAAATTGTGTACCTTGGTCGCCCTTTGATATTTTTGTCCGGTCTTGGTTTCAGCTAAAGGTGGTAAGCCTGATAGAAAGCGACAAAAATTTCTTTTCCATTCCCATTTGCATTCTAAACACGAATTTATTAATTTTTAAATTTAATTTCCATTCCCTTCCCATGCATTTTCTTCATTTCCATTTTCATAATTCAAATTTGATCAAAACTTAAGCCCTCGTCGTTTAGAATTTGTTAATTTACTTTATTGATATCCGTAAGAGTATAATTCAACTTCACTTAACTTTGTTTTACGATTATTTATATGTACAATAAACTAAAATAAAAAAGGGAAAAATGAATTCTCTGCATATTAGTGATAAATCCTATTTATACTTCATATCTTTGGTAATAGAAATTTTAGTGAAAATATTTTAAAAATAAGTTTAAAGTCAAACTTTAATAAAAAGGTTGAAGTTTTGCTTAAATGAAGTTCAGAACAAATGACTTATTATGGCATAATTTTCAACTGTTTTACTTTGCAATATAGACTCAGAAAAGAAGGCATTTTAGCACTTTTCCGTTTATATTTGAGCTTATTTACTGACTTTTATATTACGCTCATTTTTGTTTTGTTCATTCAATATTATAGTATATGTCTAATTAAAATCAAAAAATATTAACTAAATTATGATTAAATAAAGTGTGTTTATAAAACTGTTAGGTAAATATTAAATTATTTTAAAAACTTTATAAAAACCCAAAGGAGTATTCCATAAATTAATGGAGACCGTCCCCAGATTAAAACTATTAAAAATTTGCAACTTTAGTTTAAAAAATAATCAAAAATACGTTTGATAACGCATTTGACTGCCTTCGACCCGAATCTGACCACTTGTGGCCTATTCCCGCAGAGTGTAGCGAACCACAGCAAGTGAAAGGTTGTTTTATTCAACTCATCACGTTGAGCAATTTATTACATCAGTTGACCACTTCTGACCCAAACCTGACCACTTAGGGCAACTCACAATGAGAATAGTAAACAAACTTAATTGATATATCGATGTAAACACATAGCGCAAAGAAATTTGGTGACAAACTTCGGCTCGAAAATGATCACTTCTGGCTAAATCAAGACTGGCTACGCCAACCATCGAGTATAATTCATTTTGGAATCAGCGGATCTCGATGAGTAATTTGATACTTCTATTCGCCACCTCCGAAACTGATTTGTAATTCATATTTATTTCTGCTCCAAAATAAATATAATTAGAAAATAACATAACAAAATAATGCAATGATATTTACAACATTATTATATTTAATCAATTAATAAATAATTGAACGTTAAAAAACGTTTTTGTCAGTCAACTCTCTAATGAAAGGAGATCTCACCGAAGCCCATGTTAAACCAGTGAGATTTTTACAAGGATAACCCCGTGTTGCGCAAACGCGTCAGGCCATAGGGGTGTTAAAAAACATTAAATTTGTGGCTAACATATAGCAGAGAAAACAGCACCGCCTTGAGTTCGAACTCAGACCCTTCGATTTGGAGACGAAACCATGCGCGTTACCCCACTCTTTTTCCCTATAAATATATAAATTAACGTTATTTTTTTGTTAATTTATTACTAGTAAATCTATAAAATCTTAAGGTATCCATCATTTCATGTATAAATTATATGCTGGGAAGTGTCAATATTGCTTAAATAGCTCAATACATACATAAATGAATCCTATATTTTCAGACATTGAATTTTATAGTACACCAATATTAAAAGTGGGTTTTTTCAATTACGGGTTAGGTTCTATCTAGTATTTAAATTCGGTATGTCTTAAAATCAAGGAAATTAACATCTTACTTTATAATTATTGTGCTCTTTATTAAATAAATCTAGTAATTACTTATATGATAGCACACTATTTGTTGGCTACAAAATATCATTTGGGTAAAAATTAACAATTAATCCTAAAACTAAACTTGAGTTCAGAAAGATAAGAATTATTAAATTGTGCATTAAATAGTTCTGTTTTGTAGTTTGTAAAATTAGGCATTAAATAACTCAGCGTGATGATCTGAATCCAACGATATATGATAATTTTGATGGGTATTCTCTAATGACTATGAAAAATATCCCAGATTCACCAGAATGATTATTTCTAAGAAATCTTATTTGCTTTTAATATTTTTAAAATTCAGAATTAAATTGTCTGATCCCTGATTTGCAATGAAATGTCATGCAATCAGACAAATCTGACGTGGTCAGCCTTTAAATCTATATAAGTTATTTTTAAGTTATATGAGTTGCGTAGCATCGGGTGCTTCTAATATTCTATTATTTTTATTCTATAAATCCATTTAAATTTACAATTTAATAGAAAAATGCATTTTTATACCTTATTACATAAATTCATATTTTGGATTGTATTGCCCCGATTAAACCAGCCATATGAAAAGTAATTCTTAAAAAGAATTTAAACATCTTTCAGAATATGTATTCAGAAGTATGGTTCAATCGGGGCAATACAGATCAAAAAAATTTTGAAATTTATTTTCTCTTGTAACTTTTATATTATATGTTTTGTAAAATCCGAGTTTTTTTCACCAATAAGAACCAATACAGGGATATTAAAACAGGGTTATGGCAAATATTATTATGAGAGATAATTTTATGACAGTCAAAGTGTAACCGATAAAATGATTGTCGATAAACTGAGTGTCGATAAACTAAATAATTCCGATTTAAACATATAAACTACGAGACAGTAATAACAAATTATACGAAAGATGGGAGCATGACAATCCAACGAACTCAACCCAACGAATCCGTTTATATGACCCTAAATATTAAATGTTAGCTTTGATATGAAATAAATTCAAATAATACAAAATATTAAAATATTTGGCATTCGAGAGAAAATTTTGGTAAAGGCTATTCAGGCTAGAGCCCGTAAAGGGAATCCCGCGCGGTTCCCGTTTCGTCCCGCGGCAACTGGAGGGAGCGGGACTAGAAATTTTAACTGCGGGACGGGAATCCCGCAAAGGAAATGCATTCCCGCGAAAACTTCCGCACTGTAAAATACTCTCAAATTGACATCGAGTACATACTGTAAGACATGCTTTTATATACATTATATTTGTGCCAGTGTTGAGTGTTATTTATACTGTATAATTATTACAGTAAGTCATACATAATATATTAATTCTGGGGTAAATCTAAGATCTCAAGAAAAGGAGCAAATGTTACAAATATCTCACTAATGGGAGTGCTTATTCTGGCGCACTGGGATTTTGAGTGTATAAAAAGCATTTTGTTGCAAGGAATTACAGTTTTTTCAATAACTTAGAAAAAGTATAATTCATTAGCAGTAACTTAAAAGTATATACAAAACAAAACTTACGGTTAATATAATTGATATTTAAGCTCAAGGTTTAGTAGATAAGTCAAAAAATTTTGATTGGGGGGGGCGCAAACATAGGAAAACGCAAAACTTCTTATGATATTGTATTTCTTTAGTGAATTTAGCGTGTTATAGAGTAGTAGTAACATAAAAGCATTTATTTGATTAATTTTATGTAATTCAAGCTCCTTCTGCACCTATGCTAGCTTCGCCACTGTTTAAGCTTAATAAACATTATATTTATTAAAAATATTTTTAAACTTATGTAATTATTGATTTTAAATAAAATTAAAATATTACTATAATTTTTATATATTTAATGAATTTAATTTAAAATAAGGTTTAAATTGAAAAACTGTAAATATAGTTTGAATTAAGCATCTGATACACTCAAAATTTATTGAAATTGAAAAAACTGTAAATAGAGATAAGACTAAGCATTTTATACACTCAAAATCCCAGTGCGCCAGAATACTGAAACACGTATAATAGTATTATGGTGCACTTGTGCGCCAGAATAAGGTTAGCCCTCACTAATACTGCGCTAAAGGTGAGATCTCCTGAAAAGGATAAAACCTGTAAAAATCTCACTCCAAATCGGCTTAAATGTAAGATCCAGTGGCGAAACCAGAAAATTTTGAGTGGGTGGGCACAAAACATAGGAAACCACAAAATTTCTTAATACATTGTATTTCTTTAGTGAATTGTAGTGTGTTTTACAGTTAGCAGAACATAAAAACTTTTATTTGAATAATTTCATGTAATTTAAGCACAAAAAATACAATACAATAAAGCTTTTTAAGAAATTAATTTACTTTAATTTGAATTGGGGGGGCCTGTGCCCCCTCGGCCCCTATGCTAGTTTCGCCACTGGTAAGATCTCTTGAAATTTATTAAAACCTATCAATATCTCACCATAACTCTGGGCTAAATCTAAGATCTAAAGAAAAGGAGAGGAGGAAAGCCTGTCAAAATCTAATTCTAAATCTTGGCTAAAGGTGAGATATACTAAAAGGAGTAAAAACTGTAAAAATTTCACTAAACCTGGGCTAAAGATGAAATCGCCTTAAAAGGATTAAACCTGTAAATATCTCATTAACTCTGGGCCTAAACTGAGATCTGCATCTTCTGAAAAAGAGTATAATAATTCTGGGCTAAATGTTAGATCTCCTTATAAGGATGAGAGCTGGAATAATCTCACTCTATTACTGGGCTAAATCTAAGATTTCCAGAAAAGGAGTAAAAGCGGTAAAAATCTCATTAACACTCCATCGGTGGTGCCATCTTTCGGTCTTGTGGGCCAAAAGTTAGCTTTTTTAGGTTCTGGTCGGCTCAAAGCCCGAGACCTTTGGGCCAACATTATGGGTCAGCCCTTTAAGTATTTTACTATTTATTATTGAATATTTATTCCTTATTTTGAGTATTTTAAATGTCAAACCTAAGTGAGCACTTTTTAACACCTGTTCGTAAGAAAACAAATTTTTGATCTCTTAAAGAGTTATCTTAAATTTCTATGAATGTTAATCTTTTTGTTTGCATTGAATTCATATAATAACATTTTTGACAGTGTAATAAATAATTTGATTTTTGACAAATTTTGGAAAAAGCATACCTTGGTCCTCCCTTTGATATTTATATCGGCCTTTTTGGTAGGTTTAAGGTGGCAACACTGCACTGCACTAAACGTAAGATCTCCTTAAGAGGAATAAAACCTGTAAAAATCTTACTCTAACTCTGGGCTAAATATGAATTTCCTGAAAAGAATAAAGCCTGTAAAGATGTCACTCTAACTCTGGGCTAAATATGAGATCTCCTGAAAAGAGTAAAGCCTGTCAAAATCTCGCTCTAACCACGGCTAAACGTTATATCTCATAAAAGGTGTTGACTTAACGAAAATGTGATATCATATTTGTTGTTATGTTATTATCATTTATCGTTGTTAAACTCACGAACTTTTTTGTAAACTTGTGGAGCTGTGATAAGTCACCATTCACTCTCACATTACTAATCCAAGAAACTAATTATAAGTTCTTAATTAAAGTTTATTAAGTTCTAAAACTATTTATTAATAACTTATACTAAATACTCTAAAACGCTACGACTTACATATTACAAAGTAAAGATTTCAATATTAATTAATATAAGATTGAACTTTCATTACATACTCTTTCATCACAATTATGTACTTTGCGAGCTATATAGCGCTGTATGGGTGCTGTACATTCTTTTGCCAGATATCTGAAGTCTGAGTGAAGTCTGAGAAACGAAGAAAAAAATCAAAGGCGGTCCAATTTATGCTTTTTACGAAATTGGTCAAAAAATAATGTTGAAACGTATGCTTTTCCATTAAGGATCGAAATATCATAGGGGGGGGGGGGATAAAATTACAACTATTTTCACTATTAATATCTTTCTCACATATAAAATGTATTGTGGAACTAAACTATTTAGGGATTTTATAGTTTCTAATAGGAAGAAAAATTATTTAAGTCTTTAATAAGTAGCACAACTGACATAATTCTTAAGCAAACATTAAAATAGAAAAAGTATTAAAATGTTTCTTTCTTTGAGCTCTAATAACTTCAAAAGAAATATGAACCTTTTGAAGATTTTCTTCTAAAAACGGGAAAATAGATTTGTTGGCAGAAGCAAAGCGGAGAACGGAGACATACCTAAAATGGGAGTCTAAACGGGGTTGGACAACCGTAGGTGTACAGTAAAAACTGTGCTTTAAAGCAATACTTGAAGTAAATACTCAAATAAATTTTGAAGTATTGTTTATTTAGTCTTTACTCATTTTTTGTTTATAATTATTTCCATTTATTTTAAATTATTGTTTGATAAATTAATACGAATTTTAATAAACCATTATTTAAAAATACGTTATTTAACAATTTTAAACATTTAATTGAAGCAAAATTTTGGGTGCGTTTTAACCCATTTCAGTACTTTGAGAATTAACCTTTTCAACAAGTGATTAATTCATTTGTACTTCTAAACGACTATAGCTAGGAGCTACATGCATTTGAAGGGTATGGTTAAGATGAAAGTAAATTAGCGATATCATTATAATCGGGTCTATTCTTAACATAGTCTAATAACTCTTGCTTTTGATCTTGGTTAAGGTAGTCATCAATATTTGCATTATGTCTCAATAAAACAACAGCCAAATCAAAATGACCATTTTGAACAGCCCAAGTTAGTGCTGTCATACCTATTTCGTTTTCAGCATTAATATCCGATTTATATTCTAATAGTATTTGTACCGCATTAACTTTTCCAGCTTGAGCCGCCCACATTAATGGTGTATCACAGTGTGTATCTTGAGCATTAATAAGATGATACATTCTCTGCTGGTCGCTACCAAACTTCTCTATGATTGCATTTAGAATGAGCTCCATTACTACTATGTTGTTGCCCTTTATTGCTTGATGTAATACCGTATCATGATCATTACTGGCAATAAAATCTGCACCGTTCTCCAAAAGCAGTTTTACGACTTCTTGATGTCCTTTTTGTGCTGCTAGATATAATGCCGTAGCTCTATTGTCACTTTTAGTAGCAGCAATGACTTTTTCTAAGTATTCAGGCTTGTCCTTCATTTTATCCAATAAGGCAATTACTATTCGTTGGTGACCTTTTTCCGAAGCAAAATGTAATGAGGTTGATCCATCGATTGTAGTTGCAGAGATAAGCCCATGTAACTGATCTCGGTTGATTCTATCCAGTAACATGTTCACTACCTCAAGGTGACCTTTGCCTACTGCAAGGTGTAGAGGTGTTAAACCATTATTTGTAGTGGCAAAAATAAGCTTATTTAATTTATCAGTATCAGTCTTTATTTTCTCTAATATAGTGCTTATTAAATCATGATAACCCTTTTCTGCTGCCAGATGTAGGCATGTTGAGCCACTATCTGTAGTAGTAAAAAGAAGTTGCTGCCGCTGTTCTGAGTTTAGGTTATTCAATAAAGTATTAACTACATCTTGGTGACCTTGTTCAGCTGCCAAGTGTAATGGTGCCCAATTATGTTCTGTCATAGCAAAAATAAACTGTTGTCTCTGATTAGGATTAGTATTATCGATCAATAATCTTACAACTTCTTCGTAGCCATAAAAAGCTGCTAAGTGGAATGATGTCCAATTCCCACCGTATTGAAAACTGCCCATAAAATCTTTTACGTAACTTGTATAGGCTAACGCTTCATATCTATTAACGCTAACATGTCTATTAGTTAGGAAATCTAACGGTGAAAAACTGCTTTCGGTGGTAGCAAATATAAGCTGCTGTTTCCGATTAATATTTACTCTTTCAAATAAAACTTTCACGATTTCTAGGTGACCATTTCCTGCAGCGAAATGAATTGATATTAAACTACTCTGTGCTTTTGCAAAAATTATTTCTTGTTGTTTGTCAGGGTTTAGTCTATCTATTAAAACATTTATTATATCTTTATAGCCACATATTGCAGAATAATGTAATGATGTTAAGCCATGACGTTCTTTTGCAAAAATAAGTTCCTGTTGTTTTTCTGGACTTAGCTTATTTAATAAAACGTTTACTATTTCCTGGTGGCCATTTTTTACTGCAAGGTGCAAAGATGTTAAACGCCTTGAACCAGGAGCAAATGTTGATAATCCATTAGTATCAAAAATAAGTTTCTGTACGTGGTTAGGTCTAATTTTTTCTAATAAAGCTGCTACTATTTCTCTGCGACCACCTCCTGCTGCGAGATGGAATGGTGTTAAACCATTTTGACCTTTAGTAAAAATAAGTTCCTCTTGTTTGTCAGTATTTAATCTATCTAGTATAGCAATCATTACTTCTATATTACAACTTATTGCAGCAAGATGCAATAATGTTAAATCATTTGCTATTTTAACAAAAATAACCTCATTTTGTTGGTCAGTGTTTAGTATATTTAATAAAGCGTTCAAGACTGCTGGGTGACCTTTAAGAGCGGCAAGGTGTAAAGGAGTCAGGCCATTTTTATTAGCATCATTAAAATCAGCGCCTGCTTCTATGAGCAACTTTACACAATCCAAATGACCATACTCCGCAGCTCGTTGTATTGGTGTGTAACCACTACGCCTATCAATAGCATTGAAATCTGCTTTCCTTCGTATACAATCCTCTATTTTATTCACGTTATTTTCTTTTACAGCGTCAAAAAGTTCGCTATTGACTATAGTTTCTTGATTAATTTCGCTTAAGAATATCTCTACAATTTTTTGGTAACCTTTAACTTTTTCTTGATAGTAATGATAATAAGAATGTGAATCTTCTGCTTTTTTATATAATTTCTTTCTAGCTAATTCAACTAAATCAAAGGCAGTTTTGCCCTTATTATTTTTAACATGAGAATTGGCACCATACTCTAATAAAAACACAAAAACCTCCGGATGACCCTCTTGAGCGGCCAAGAGCAGTGGGGTATTGCCATTGGAGTCTATTGCATCAACAGTAACTATCTTTTCGTTAAGAAGAAATTTAACAACGTTCAAGCTTCCATAGAATGCAGCATAATGTAATATTTTCCAACCATCTCCATCCGGAGTTTCAATATCTACTCCTCTACGAATATAATCTTTAATTTTTCGTAAGCTATTTTCTTCTACAGCATCAAATAATTCTTTCTCCACTATAAATCCCTTGTTACTTACACTAGTGAGTAATTCTATAATTCTTTGACATATATCTATGGTCAACAAGCCATAGTCAACATCATTATGATGAAAATCAGCAGCTCCGAAATACGACCTATTTTTAATTCTGTTTAGCGCTTCTTTAACTAAATCATACTGCGTCCTTTCCTCTCCAAAAGGAAGATTGATACCGTTTTCTAGTAGAATTCTAGCAGCTATTGAATAATAAGACTTAGCTCTGCAATCTAAATTTATTTTAGCTAAATAAATTGGCGTTTTCCCAAAATTATCTTTAATGGTAGGATCTGCCCCTTTTTCTAATAATTGTTTGACGGATTTCAAATGACCCTTATTAATACTATAATCAGTTTGGGCAGCCAAGTGTAACGGTGTTTCACCATTTTTATTAAAAGCATGAATATTTGCCCCTTTTGTTAATAAAATTTCAACAATCTTATCTTGACCTTCGTAAGAAGCACAATGTAGCAGTGTCATACCGTTGTGATTAATGATAACATTAATATCGGCTCCTTGGCCTACCAGAAATTTAACAACTTCTAATCTTCCTTTTTTCTTATCAGAAGTATACATATGAATAGCACTATATAATGGTGTAATACCATTGCTAGAATGAAAATTAATATCTGCTCCTTTTTCTACAAGTAGTTTCACAGCATCTAAACTCCCATTACTAGCAGCGCGATGTAATGGTGTATATCGATGTTCTTTATTAGCACCATTAATATCAGCTCCTGATTTTATAAGAAATTCCACAACACTTAAGCGATTTTCTTGGGCTGCCCAAACTAATGGTGTATAATCATATCCCTCTTCAAAAGCATTGACATCTGCTATTTCTATCTCTACTAGAAATTCAACAATTTCCAAGTGACCGCCATTAACAGCATAGGTTAACATTCTTAACCTTCTACTAATTTCACAATTATCAGCAGCGCCTTTTTCCACTAAAAATTTAGTTACATCCAGATGGCCTCCGATAACGGATAATTCTAATGGCGTAGAACCATATGAAATATTACCATTAAAATTGGCTCCTTTTTCTACAAGAAATTCAACTACTCTCAAATGACCATTTTGAGCAGCATCATGAATCGGTAGTTTGTCATGGTCACCAACAGCCACAGAATTCACGTCTGCACCTATTTCTGCAAGATATTGAAGTATATTTAAATGGCCTTGCTGTGCGGCCCAGTGCAAAGCGGTTCTACCGTCTTTGCTGGTCGCATTAAAGTCTGCGTTCTGTTCCTCTATTAGAAATTTTACTACATTCAAGTGACCACTTCTCGCAGCAAAATGCAAAGGTGTACCAGGTTCTTTCCACTTGCTCTCAATGTTCAAATCAGCACCTTGCTCTATTAAAGCTTTAACAAGGTTTACATAACCATCTTTTGCAGCTATATGCAACAATGTTTTTCCTTCTTTATCAAGAGCATTAATATTGTCAATAACTTTACGAATATTATCAGAATTGCCTCCTTTTTCTAAAATTAAATCTGCTATATGCCAATAACTATTTTTGGAAGCGTAAGTGAGAGGAGTCCAATAAAATATACGGTCTATACTATCAACAGAGGTTATGTATTCTAATAAAATTTTCGTAATATGCTCATAACCATACAGAGCTGCTAGGTGCAGTGGTGTTCTATTTTGGCTGTCACAATGGTTAACAAGTCCAGAATTTTTCGATAATAAATGTTGGACAGATTTTTCATCATTTTCTAATGTAGCAATATGTATGTCACTACTCCCAGCAAGTATATGATCAAGGAAATTGCAAATTATATCACTAGTTTCTTCGAAAATTATCTTATATAGAAAATCGCGCAAACTATTAGATTCGTAATAATTTTCGAGTTTTTTTAATTGATCGGCTAGAAATTGGGCAGCAAAATATTCAGCAAAAGTTCGGTGGATAAATTGTGGTTTGTCATTTATTATTTGAATAATCCCTATCCTCGATAATTCCTTATATGGGAATAATGAGAGCAGCTCTTGCATAAGCGTGTCTTCCTGAGCATTAAAAAACTTTGCCTGATTTTGAAACAATATATCTAAAGCTAAGATTTCATGTTTACGATTAGCAATTTTTTCGAATATCTCATTAGTTAATATTTGAGCTGGATTCCTGAGATTATCTTTCTTCTTTTCCTCATAATAAATGTTATACTTGCTTTCAATAAAGCGTTGATACAACTCAAGCAAGTTAAGTCTCACAGGCAAATTATGGCTAACTTTAATATTAGAAGTACAGAAGATTCTAAAATTTTCTTGAAAAGCTTCGGCAAGCATTCTTAGCTGTAGTGGTATAGCTGTAAATTCTGTTTCTTTATCTCGAATAGAGCGAGAAACTAGATCAAGTAATTTTTCAGTATAGATTTCTAAATGTTGTTCATTGATTTCTTTAGGATTTAGATACTTATTCCAAAATTTATTTAAAAATCTTATTTGATCTTCTCTAGAGAATGGTCTCAAAGTATATGAAAGTGTGCTCAAATTATTCTCCAGTTCACTTCGTAAATGGGGTCGAGCGGTAATCCACATCATTTCCACTTTGCTCTGCCTCAAATTTTGTAGTAAATTAGTGACCTTTTCTTGATGAAATGGCAGAATTTCATCAAATCCATCGAATAATAGAGCGATATTACCTTGGTTATGAAAACGATTCTTAAATAATTCTTCTTCGAGTGGGGATTTAAAATTTGTAATCGTTAACAAAAAATTAACAGATTTTGTTACGTCAAGATTATAAAGATCTGCTTTATTAAGTTGGTCGATATAATCAATTAGGTTAATTCTTATTATCCACAGAGAAGGATCATTCGTTTTTTCTGCTAAATGAGTCATTACAGTCGACTTTCCCATTCCTGGCTCACCAGTGATAACGACAATTTTATCTATGATATCGGAGATTTCTTTTGGTTGATAAGTATTAACATTTTGTTCATCTATAAACTGATGTAAACCTGATAAGTTGCCTTTAGAACGTTGCCAAATTATTTGTTTATACTCTCTTGTAAGCCAGTGAATATTGCGTTCAGAGTAGTTCCTGTCCATACATAAATGATTAAAATTTTTCTCTGCAATTTCGTCATCCAATATAATAAACTTTATAGGTCTATCTTTATCAGGTTCTTCATTTTCAAACCGGCGAATTTTCCTTTGAGGAACTTGTTTAAAAAGTTCATTTTTATTCGCACCGCTAAAAGAAAATAAATCAGACAAATCTCTTTTCTTAAATATATCATCTTTAATTGTTATCAGTCTATTAAATGTGCGATCGATGTAGTAATACTCAATATCACCTAAATTAGGCAGTGCATCACCTATTTTAGTTTCTTCATTATTAATAAGATTAGATAGTATTTCTAAACTTATTATTTTTTTTAAGTCTTCACTAACAATTAATTTATCCAAGGTTAATTTTTTTCCTTGAAAAAGGACTTTTTTCTTTTTTAGAAGTGTGTCTTGCGAAATCTTCGTAAGATCAGTAAAATTACTGTTATCCACTTTTTCTATATATTTAGGTTGACCTCTAAATTTATTAGCCAATGCGTCATTTTGTTTAGTGATTAAAATAATTTTCTTGCGAGGCTGTCTTTCTATTATGTCAGATAATATTTTATATAATCCCTTTACAAGCTCCGATGTAGAAGTACATTCGATGATTAATAGGTGATAACTAGTTTCCGATCTAAAAGCACTCACTACACGATCTTGCAGACGAATCAAAGTATTCAACTCAATGAAAATATAACTATCATGCTCTTGATAATCCAAGATATCTTGCAGTGCTTGGTATACCTTAATGCTCCCTAATGCTGTCATTCCCTTACGAATATTAAAATTAAATACCTGCTTTTCTGATGGTAGGTTTTTATCTAAAAATCTTTGCAATTTTTGTGGAATTCGAGTGAATTCAATTTTAAACTCTTGAATTTTAGAACGATACTCAAGAGTAGGACCAATTAAAATTAATTTATCAATCTTCTGTTTGGCTTCTTCAAAAAATTTGCTAGCACTATATTGATCGGAGATAAACTTATTTTCCTGTCCGTCTAATAACTTAGACATCTCTACTTGAAAGCTGCGTGCAATAAAATCACCATCTACCAAACCAAATTCGCTACCCATTTCTTCTGTAATTACTCTATTTAAGTGATTCCTAGAGTAGTTAACTGCCAATATTAATTTGCTAAGAAAATTATTTATCTCATGCTTTATATCATCAACGCTATTATTAGGTAAATTAATTGAAGCTATAAGATTGGAGTCTATATCTTCAAACTTATTAAATCTCTCTATACCTTCCCAAAAGGCTTTTTCATCTATTAACATTTCTTTATAGGTTGTTAAATTATTAATTCTAAATTTGTAATTAGAAAGTTCGTCAAATTTTAAACCTTGCTTTTTAACCTCTTCCTTTAATTGAGTTCTAAATCTTTCTAAATTACCGGGTAATTTGTATCCACTCAAAAATGTTGATCTAAACTTTATTACCGGTATTTCAGTATTATTTTTAGATATATCCTTTCTCTCAACTATTTCATCCTTAACTAGTACATATCCAACCAGCATCTCAAAATCATCCTTATAGGGTTTGATAGGTTGCCTTCCCTTATGAAATTGAATAATTTTATTATTGTTTTGCTTTATTAGTTCAGCCATTGCTCTTGCAAACCCTTCAGGATTGGGTAGATGAGGATCACTTGGTAATTTTAAAGAAACTCTCCGATTGGTAAATGTTTCTTCAAAAAATAAGCTACGAAATTCCTGAGCACTAGGATGTATTCCTTGATTATTTATAAATTCGTTACGGAATCTCTTTCTTTCAATATCAATAACTTCTCGTACTAATGACCCACTATACAGTTCTAGAATTTTATCGGCTAATAAATTGATAGGTTGATTATTTAAAACATAATCACCTAGTTTTTTGGCCAATTTAACTAAATCATATGTATCTTTTAATTTCCTGACTAACCATTCTTTATCAGGAAAGTTATCTCTTTTAAATTTCCATAGTTCGGCTTGTTTAACTTCTTTTGCTATTTTTTTCTCATTTTTAAAACCTAAAATTTCATCTTCTCCCTCCACTTTTTCAAGATTTCTCTTTAAATTTTCATCTAAATCAATATTGGTACATATAATCACATCTGCTATTTTGCCATCATTGAACTCTGACCTTTGAATAATATCGCGATAAGAGATAAAGTACTTTTGTAGAGCAAAAGGGCGTTTATCTGCCTTACTATTTTCATCAGTCTTTGAAGTAAGCTTTTCTTTGTTTTTTAATAAGTCTACAATAGATAATGTTTTATCTTCATCCAGTTTGTGCTTAGCTTGCAAAAGACGATATTGATAATTTTGTTGACCTTCACCCTTATACCGCAGTACTAAATCATCAAATTTTCCAGCTTCTTCTACTTCGGTTTTTATTTTGAAATCATATTTTTTCCACTTAGCTCTCCAGGCAAATAGCATTAAGAGTTTCACTTGATAATCAACCCCATGATACGAAGTAAGTAATCCGGTCATAGGGCGCCCTATAGCAGTTATATTTTCTTCTTCAATAATTTCTTGTTCACTCAAGACCCGGAATTTCTTATTTGGTTGTCCAGCCTTATTAAATTTGGAGTCATTTCCAGGATGTCTCCCTTGTACTCCATGCGATACTTGTACATCTGCTAGAGATGTAATTTTATGCTTTTTCGGATTGCTGTCTTCTGGTGTGTCTTTTTTTATATTTTGCCTTTTTATAGCTGAGCATCTAGCTTGATTAATCTGTAAAATAATCGCTTTATGATTATAACGTTCGGAAATATCGAGCGGAGTTTCATCAGCATTCTTAGTAATAAAATCTGCTCCTTCCTCCAGAAGTAATTTAACAATCTCTGCTTCGCCTTTAAGAACAGCCACGTGTAAAGGTGTGCTGTTCTTGTCATTAGCATCTTGAGCGTTAATGTCTGCTCCTTGATTTAGCAGTTTTTTAATCTTTTCCAGTTTTTCTTTCTCCGGTTTATTTTTGCGAATAGCATTCAATAGTTGCGTGTTCTTCAGTATTTTATCCTCTTCACTGATCAATAATTTATCAGGATGACTCTTTAGGCTAGTAATAGACATGATTTGATTAATTATACTGCCGGAAAACGAGCTTCTTCGTGTTTAGCTAGGGGTCCCATCGAGTTTATCGATAATGAGTTTATCGAAAATGAGTTTATCGACAATGGGTTTATCGAAAATGAGTTTATCGACAATGTGTTTATCGACAAATGAGTTTATCGACAATGAATTTATCGACAATGAGTTTATCGACAAATGGATTTATCGACAAATGAGTTTATCGACAATGAGTTTATCGACAAATGAGTTTATCGACAATGAGTTTATCGACAATGAGATGCAACCGATGGCCATTTCCATATCAGATGACCTACGGGAAGCAACCGATGGCCATTTC